>CABFWB010002843.1:30379-54313 GCA_902151455.1 Timema bartmani
CCCCCCCCCCCCGTAACTACGCCCCCATGAACGCAGTAGAGCAGCAGCGACGCAATGAGACAATCCAAGAGCCCACGTATTGATAAGTAGGTCGACATTATCGAGGCGTCGCACCGCGGACCGACTACGAAAATACCTCGTGACGTGAGCAAGATACTTCTCTCACAGGTATGCGAGGAGAACATCGTGACCTTGAGAATACCGGACATATTATAACTCCTACATTAGTTCACACTAGAGGAGAATCTCGTTGGAGAATAGTCTTGTGCGTTTATTTATGGAATCATTTTGCATTTTGTACCAATAAAACCTTGTCTTACATCACAGCTCTGAAAAACAGGAGGAAGTGATTGTTTTGAAATGGGAAAGATTAAGAGCGTGCGACGTTTCAAAATGTCCAAGTAGGAGGGTCAAATATCCTCCGTTTCGACTTTAACACCCACAATAACCTTCACGTCTTCGAAACAAATCAAAAGAAAACTAAAATATCGATATATATTATATAATGAGCAGATTTGAAATATCCCCCTAAATTTAACATTATTTCAACAGATGATCATTTTTTGAAAAGTCACTTTACAGTATTTTAACACCGATTGGTCATTAAATTACATCTATAACGCAAGCAGATATGTCAGCATAAAATAATATTGAGGACTTTGTTTCGTTTCTTTAGGTTAAACCTCTCTTTATCCAGATGCACTTAATGGATAGTATGAAAATTAAAAATAGTGTCATATGACAACAAAAACCTTATTTTCTACTTCACCTCTCATTTCAAAACTAACCTTCAAACCCTCCTAGGAAATATATTATTAACAGGCCCCGGAAGTTGATGAATGCCCTTAAAAAAAATGCATTTAAAAATTGTGTATTAGTGCTCTCAAAAATATAAAGGACCCTTAAAAACAAAAAAATGCACTTAAAACTATGTTTTTATATCCTAAAAATACAAAAGATACTTTGAAAAAAATCAAATAATACATTTAAAATCTAATTGGTATTGTCCGTTTATGGTAATGGCTGGGGAATCATGCATAGGAATTAATAAATAATACATTTTATGACCAATATACTACCTATTAAAATTAATAAAATAGGCAAAGCATGTGTGTGCGTGAAAGCTAAAGAGAGAAAATTACATTTTTGATTTTCCTTATTCTGCATTGCAGTGATCAACGAATGTCATCTTCAGATTGTCAGGTGTGGGCGATTATTGGCCAAGAGTTTTTTGATCCTGGAGAAGCTGTGCTCTACATCCACGGATGATAATGGAGCATATTTGAAGTATATAATGCCACCTGGTGATATGTCCCTTCAATGTCTTATAAGGAGTCTCTTTTACCGGTGATTACGTTGGCAATTTTACATACTGTTTTGAATCAACACATTCTGAAGTTTTGCCAACACTGCTTCTCCAATTTTTACTGAAGCTTTCTTGAGGTTATTCTGCAGTGTTGTGATAAGAACAGTAGCTAGCATCAGACAATGACACACCTTTCTTTTCGAAGTTTGTTATGGTTACGGGCAAACAAATTACCTGTTGTGTGTTGCAATTTTTATGTACTTATTACAAAAATGACAGAAAATGCACTATAAAAGTAAAAACAAGAAAAATGCCACAAAATGGCATAAACGGTAAAATCCTTAAAATATGCAAAAATATGCACAATAAAAGTCATGTTTTCAATATGTGGGTGTAATAAAATGTGTTTATATACAAGCTACCGTTGTGAATGACTTTACAGATAAAAGATCTAATGTCATCAACTTCCGGGCCCCGATTATAAATACAGAGTTCCAACGTTATTGATTATTTACTAGGCATAACGCAATTGATCCCTTTCGTTACTCTGGATAGTCTAGTGTCTACCGATGTGTATTTTGCCCCCCAATCGATCCAACTCATGTCACAGTTGTGGGTTCTATCTTCTCTCCTGAATTGGGCCGTTGGACAGCTTGACATGTTTCCAATACCACGTGTTGTAACATATGATTGGTATTCAACAAGAAGTGTCTGTACCCTCTGACAACACGTGTTGGAGTGTCCTTTCACTCTGATGGCAGAAAAACCGCGATATCGCATCTCCGGCAACAAACACTGCTGGCTGGTGTTCAAGGGATTCTGTTTCCAACCACGGGGTGGAGGGGTTGCCTATATACTCAGGGGTGACTGGTGGAATATCAAGCTACACTTCCTGGTTCATTGGTTTAGTGTTGATGTCCTAAGTTAGTTCGTAAGTCGTTTATAGAGTTCATGTTTAATAAAACAAACCAATGTATCTGCACAAACAAGTACTTGAGAACAGTCGGTAGTGTGTCTGTCTGCTGAGCTAAGGGTCCTGGGTTCGATTTCCAGCATGGATGAAAAATGTATCATTGATGAAATGTGGGTTTACCCTTTCTTAGTGATGAATTAACGGCTGGGGGGCTGGATGATGTGTTTGAACTAGATTTAAGTTAGTTTATAATTCTTGTGCTGATATAATCAATCAGTTCAAAAAGTGCCCGTTAAATACCTCAGATAAATAAGTAAATAAATATTTGATATTAATTTTTTTAAATGACAGCGATACGTCCTTGGCATCAATATGACGGTGATCTCAGGCATAAATGTCCCCTAGAGGTTGTTTTTTTACAATCAAAGAACCAATTTTCGTCAAAACTAGATCAAGTAAAGCCAAGCAATCCTTGTCCTCAGTCAGTAGTTACTAGGTAACGATCAGCCAGGAGTTGGAATGTCGATGTTAGGTCCCGTGGCACGTTAAACGACCGTCACGTGTTTCTTAATTGCTGCTATTGTTAATTAGAGGATTGCTGATGACGACGCCAAGTTATAAATTGGAGCCTAAGCGAACGTTCAATAACGCACGGTTGACTCACGTGTAGTCGTTGCTGGGACGGTGATAAAAAAATACTAAACAAAATCTTTAATTAAAATTTCACACGGCTCTCTTAGTGAGCCAACCATTTACAGGAAGTGATGTCATCTAGTCCAGTCGGTAATCGAGGGATTTGAGAGACTCTATAAAGGTCTAGGAGGCTCTGGTTTCAATACAGGAGAGGCCAAAAACTATGTTGAGATTGTCCTGATATCCTACCTGATATCCGGCGTTAGATTTGGAAGGTGCTGTTTCAGGTTAAGCTAGTTTATAATTCATGTGATGAGAGAACCATGGCAAACAGAACTTGTAAACAAAACTTATCGAAAATATAAATTTTAAGGATGATGTTCCTTGTGTTAGTGTTGCTCAGTTAGAAAATAAATATATAACCTGCTTTGGTGGACGCATGGTCTAAGGCGTCACTTGCAATATACTAGATTGCCGAGCACAGGGAGATTGGGATTCGAATCCCAGTCGGGTGTAGCCCTACTAAGGATTGTTTTCCCTAAATTGTTTTCCACTCTCCCTCCACGCAAATGAGGATACCTTTCCTCTAAGTTCAAACGTCCTCATCCCTAAACAAGTTACTGGCATAAATTAGTACATAGGCGTATAATCTGAATGGGTAGTAAGACGCGGTGCTAAAAAAATGTAGAAATATTATTTTCTCTAACTTTAAAAAGAGGTAGGCCTACTTTAGGAAGTCTTGGATACAAATCAGTATCTATGGTTGTTCTACAGCCTGTCTTGTAGGACAACAGGACCTCACACCAGAAAACAGTACTTATGGGTGTACTACAGCCTGTATTGTAGGCCAACAGGACGTCACACCAGAAAACAGTACTTATGGGTGTACTACAGCCTGTCTTGTAGGACAAGAGGACCTCACACCAGAAAACAGTACTTATGGGTGTACTACAGCTTGTATTGTAGGACAAGAGGACCTCACAACAGAAAAAAGTACTTATGGGTGTACTACAGCCTGTCTTGTAGGACAAGAGGACCTCACACCAGAAAACAGTACCTATGGGTGTACTACAGCCTGTCTTGTAGGACAAGAGGACCTCACACCAGAAAACAGTACTTATGGGTGTACTACAGCCTGTCTTGTAGGACAAGAGGACCTCACACCAGAAAACAGTACCTATGGGTGTACTACAGCCTGTCTTGTAGGACAAGAGGACCTCACACCAGAAAACAGTACTTATGGGTGTACTACAGCCTGTCTTGTAGGACAAGAGGACCTCACACCAGAAAACAGTACCTATGGGTGTACTACAGCCTGTCTTGTAGGACAAGAGGACCTCACACCAGAAAACAGTACTTATGGGTGTACTACAGCCTGTCTTGTAGGACAAGAGGACCTCACACCAGAAAACAGTACTTATGGGTGTACTACAGCCTGTCTTGTAGGACAAGAGGACCTCACATCAGAAAAAAATACCTATGGGTGTACTACAGTCTGTCTTGTAGGACAAGAGGACCTCACACCAGAAAATAGTGCGTGTAATCACATTAGGCATACCGTACGGTGCGAGTAACAGGCCAAGTAAAGTGTCCTCCACCTCACAAACTTATCATCGAGTGACGCGCGCACACAAGGAGTGTAAACTGTTTGAATAAATGGCGAGTGTCAGCCCAGTTGAAGACGTCTATCTGCTGTGCTGTTTACCTTGTATCTAGGTCTAGTGGCCGCTGGTTCGAGGCCACGCTGATACCGGTGATGATAAGTGGACTAAATACCCGACTTATCTGTGGCCTAGCCTCCAACTTAACCTGACGACAACTAGCTCATCCACCGATTGCTTTCTTCTAGGGGAAATTATTTACCTTAGAGCAAAGCAGGGAAATTTAATTGGCTTTACTTTCTCACGTGTTTGCAGTGTTTTTTGTGTGTGTGGTAGTTAAAGCTATCTCTGTATTTTAACGGGATGAACACTATTTACCAAAGCTTATCTTGCTTTATTCCACCACGGCGTGGCCTGAATCATAGTGTAAGCTGTGATGGAGGACCTCTAACTTTCAGGGTGAACGAAGTTTTACTTTACTTTGTTTCCGGTCTGTGGTCCGGCTCAGTATTTTATTCAAGCCATATATTTTCTACTACCTGCTTGCTAGGTCTACCGTAGCTTAATATGCCTTATAATCTAACTTAAGACTAGATCAGGCACAACATCCAGTCTCCAGCCGTTAATTCATCACTGTGAAAGGGTAAACCAACATTTCATCAATGATAAATATTTCGGCCATGCCAGTGATCGAACCTAGGAAACTTAGCTCAGTAGATAGACACGCTACAGACTGAGCTAAGGTGGGTAAACAAGATGTGCATTTTAAATATACCTGATTAAGAACTTTTATTTATCAAACCGTTTATTTGTGCGTTTATTTATTAATGAATATCAACACAAAAGCTGTAAATAATTGTAAATACGGGAATGTCCTATGGAGATGATTACAATGTCCCGGGTTCGATTCCCGTGTACAGATGTCATTTTTACAACTAATGTAAGCTATTTTATTTATTATCTTAGATTTATAAATGTTTCTATCCTATCGGTTAAGCTGTGGCGGTGGGTACCGTAAATAAAGCTCCGTATTTTTACAGTGTTTTGTAAAAAAAACATTTGTCCGGCTAAAATAAATAAAATATTGAATCAGTTGTGGTAACATTTATTTTAATATCTACAAACCCTCTTCGGTGATCGAATGGCTTAAGGCATCTCTATCGCAAGAGACTGGATTGTCAATGATGACGGGAAGATCGGAGTTGAATCCCAGTCGGGTGTGGTGAGCGCGGTTTTTACTAAATTATTTTATTCTCTCTCCCCATCCACACCCCCTCCCCCACAAATGCGGACACACTTGATCTTACCTCAATGTTCCCCATACCTACCACATTAGCGTAATTAGCACATATGCGTACAGCCCAAACAGTTAGTAAGACGCCATGGTTTAAAAAAATCTACATTTAGTAATACAGTAAAACCTCATTAATCCGGACCCTACTAACCCGAACTTTGCTTAATCCGGACAGCCCTTTTCCCAAAATAATACAGTAATAAACGCCGATGAAAATGCTGGTAGCGAGAGCGTGGCTTCAAAGTACACATTAATTTCTTCCCCCACCCATTCGGGGGCCGCGTGGTCTAACGCGCTACTCTCGCAGTAGACTGGACTGCCGATAGCGGGAAGATTGAGATTAGAATCTAGGGCGGGTGTACTGATGGTTTTTACAACTGGGTTTTCTACTCTCCCACTGTGCAGATGCGGGTACACTTCCGATAAATATAACCCACCCAATCTCTAAAAAATTAGCTTAATTAGTACATAAGCGTACAACCCGAACGAGTAGTAAGACATGGTGCTAAAAAAAATCTTTCCTACGGATCTTTTTTTAAATCCGGACTTTCATTAATCCGGATAATTTCAAGCCCTAATTGATCCAGATTAATGAGGTTTTACTGTATCAACATTCTTGGATATCTGTTCTGGTCAAAATCTGCTCTGAGCACGGCAGATATTCTAGAACTGTTGATATTACCGTGTGAAGAAGATTAAAATAAACATTTTTATCGAAGCAATGTTTTATTTATCATGGCCAAAATAGTTTCTGGTTATAAGAATTGTAAAAATACAGACTTTAGCTCACGTTTTCTTCCCTCTCACATTAAACTTACAAATAAGAGGACTTTACCTAAAGCAACCAAAACACCATCATTATACTTAAAATACACCTTTACAAATCCCAAGGAAAAAAGAATCGTATCTATACCTGAGATCCAGCACTATCACACTTCACACTAAAGCGCTATCATACATCACATTACAGCGCTATTACACTTTACAATACAGCGCTATCATACATCACACTACAGCGCTGTCATACATCACACTACAGCGCTATCATACTTCACAATACAGCGCTATCATACATCACACTACAGTGCTATCATACATCATATTACAGCGCTATCATACTTCACAATACAGCGCTATCATACTTCACAATACAGCGCTATCATACTTCACATTACAGCGCTATCATACATCACAATACAGCGCTATCATACATCACACTACAGCGCTATCATACATCACACTACAGCGCTATCATACTTCACAATACAGCGCTATCATAAATCACACTACAGTGCTATCATACATCACACTACAGCGCTGTCATACATCACACTACAGCGCTATCATACTTCACAATACAGCGCTATCATACAATCACATTACAGCGCTATCATACTTCACAATACAGCGCTATCATACATCACACTACAGTGTTATCATACATCACATTACAGCGCTACCACACATCACATTACAGTGCTATCATACTTCACATTACAGCGCTATCACACTTCACATTACACTATCACTATCAATCAAATGTAAGTTACTCACAGCCACATCTTACCAGTTTAACCTCAAAGTAAAATTATCAAGAGCGTTCATCATAGCAGACCAAACTCAGCTCCCGGCTCGCGCGAGGTTTGGGAGTAAAAGAGAAAAGAAAATACCAAGATATGTCAGAAATGTGTGCAGTGCATTCGTATTTGAATAATTACTCGACATTTTCCTCGGTGACGATGGGGGACAAAGCGACAAAGTTTTTTGTTAATAACTACAGTATGTCCCTATTATGGCAGAATAAAGATTCGTGCACAGTGCTTATCTGTGAAGCTATTCTAAAATGTTCAAAAATGGCCTTTTCAATGCAGTTTTTATCCAAATATAATTTAATATTTCAACAATATTCAGTATTAGGAACTTCTATTAACTCTTTATTTCCATTAGTGTTTAATCAGAAATGATCCACGTGCAATAGTGTTTGTGTACATTTACAATTCCCAGCCGACTGTATCATAGAGTTGATTGGCATATGATGCACGTTAAAAAGAGGTTAAGAGTCACGACTGTGTATCGGTACCCATACAGAAAATCAGCCTAGTATTCCTTTACAGGACAGGCAACACTAATGCCCCGGGCAAGTTTGGAATGGGCAACAGCCGAATGGTAACCGAAACAAAATTCATCCAGAAAGTTATGTATTGTATTAGTGGGTAGAGCTTATCGACATGATAAAGTTGGTGTACGTATTTCACACAAGCATTTTTATTTTAATGTTTCGAAAATAATATCACCAACAAATGATCACGTGGACTAAGGCGTCAGACTCCACAGTGACACAGATTCCTAATAAACGTTCAAGGACCGTCCTGCCTTCTCCAGCGCGGGAAACGGGGGGAAGCACGCTAAACAATTGCCGCGAGGAATGCAGAGTTTATATCGACCAAGGTCGTCAACAGTGATCACGTTTAACTGAAGGCGAATAGGAATGTACTTTACCGGTATTCGTCTAGAGGGAGAATAGAAAACCATAATCAGAACTATAAATACACTTTGTTTAAGCACCACGTCTTACTATCAGTTCGGGTTATACGCTAATAGATAAACATTTATATAGTAGCTTTTATAGCTGTCAGATAAGGACCTTCCAAAGAAAATGCGACTCTATTGAGCCTCGGACTAGCTCCTGGATTAGTCGGGCACTTTAACCGTGCGTCCAACCGTGTGGATCCTAAATACTTCACACTACAACCCGCATCGGTGGGCAGGCAAAGGTATCAATTGTGTCTGGTATGGATGTATCGAGGGTTGTTTTTTTTCCTAAATAGTGCTTCGCCCTCTGCTTTACGCAAATTGGGCTACATATATTATATTTTGTAATCCTCCCTTCCTTATGGTTAGCCTCAATGAGGAGAGCCTAGAAGGTTGGCAAGACGCGGTGCAAGAAACACAACTTTGAGCCCGTGCCTTATTAAAACCAGTCAAATGGCTGAGTCAGCAATGCACCTCCCCCTGCCCAAGAAACACAACTTTGAGCCCGTGCCTTATTAAAACCAGTCAAATATCTGAGTCAGCAATGCACCTCACCCTGCCCAAGAAACACAACTTTGAGCCCGTGCCTTATTAAAACCAGTCAAATAGTTGAGTTAGCAATGCACCTCCCCCCATCGCTATAAGACGAGAGAAAGTGGTCAAGTGGAGAAGGTTAGGAAGGGGTGGCTCAGTGGTGCAGAACATCCACAACAGGTGTCTCGATAGCGGCTTCCTGTGCGAGTACAGAGGACCGCACTTAGTAAGGGGGGCGGGGCGGAGCGCACAAGACGGAACAAAACGAGGGGCACATGAACAAATCAGGTCCTCGACCTTCTAATGAACCTAGGTCCTCTGATAGAAGAAGCATCCTCCGGCTGTCGAGGACCTGTGAAACCTTCGTATCCTACGCTTCAAGTGAAATCCCTTCAGACCAGACGGATGAAACAAAATCAGAAATAAAACTAGACCTCAGATTGAAACTCGTCGAAATAATATCGTGGATACTCTTACAGGACACATCACTTTTATACTTCGGGGCTTAGCAGGTATTTTATACAGTCCCATTTTCATAGGAAAGTTAGAGCACACACACACGTCAAGTCATGTGATATGCAGCTATCACATTTGATAGATATTATCAACACATATCCAAATAATGATAATATAACCACCCACTTCGGTGGCCGAATGGTCTAACGCGCTACTCTCGTGTTAGACTAGACTGCCGTTGACGGGGAGATCGAGGTTCGAATCCCAGTTGGGTGTACTAAGGGTGGTTATCTAAAATGGGTTTCCACTTTCCCTCCACGTGAATGCGGGTACACTTCCTATAAATATAGCCTTCCTCTCTCCTAAAACTATTAGTGTAATTACGACATAAGCGTATAAACCGAATGGGTATAAGACGCGGTGCTAATTAAAAAATATATAAAACCCGTTTCGGTGGCTGCATAGTCTAAGGCGTTATTCTAGCAATAGACTAGACTGCTGAAGTCAGATCGATCAGGGTTCAATCTCGGTCAGGTGTACTGAGGGTTGTTTTTCCTATTTTTCACTCCCCCTCTATGCAAATGCGGGTGCACTTCCTATAAATTAAACATTCCTAATCCCTAACGCATTACATAACGCTAATGCATAGAAAGCGAACCTGAAACAGGATGGGTTAGGCAACATAAGGCCCTGGGTCACAGACAAGGATATCTTTCCTTCTCTGTGCCCTGGGTTCAATCTACGTGTCCAGGCTTATCCCAATTCTTCAATTTTTTAAATAAAATAAGCACTTATATATATGAGTAAAACACATTATAATAATTTTCTAACCAATGTGTATTTTTCTCGTATTCTACTTTGGCCTATATAAAATGTAATCAATCCCACCTGACCCCCCCATACCAGGCCGTTGTGCGTTCTGTCACCTCCTGTTCTTGAACTCAATGTAACAGGGCAACAGAAGAACAAAGGAGGTTAACCAGATCACAAACTGGGAGGCAGGAAATCAATTCAAGTGGAATGGGACAGTTATTCGCCGGCGGACGGTAAAAATAGCCACGGCGACACGATGTTTGTAGACAGAGTTGGATTCTCCTAGTAGCTGAGTGGTCAGGGGGTCTAGGCCGCCAGGTTGGGGTTCTGGACCAAACAATCATTTGTTATTTTTAGGTGTTCCACGTCCTACCAACCGTTTTGGCTATCCGCATTTAACTACACTTATAGGGTAGGGATGATGAAGGTAGAATTTAAATGAAATATACCCGCATTTAAATGGATAGTGGGGAAGCATATATAGGAAAAAAGTACCTTCAGTACACTCAGCCAGGATTCGAACCCCAACATCTTAGTCACCGGCAAACCAGATTAGATGAACCTGACGTTTAGTCCCCGCGCCCACCAATGCGGGTTAGAGGAAAGTTAATTACAACGACTTTTAGGGACGTCACTGTCTTAACAAGAAATAGGATGGAAAAAAAAATAAATGTTTAAAACTAATAAAACAAAACTCGCTACGAAGAAAAAACCTAAAAAAAATGGTTCAAACCGTATCACGTCTTGTCGGTAACAATCATGACCTTGAAACAAACGACAGACTTGTCCTTCGACCCGGCAACTTGTGCTCGACAACTATTTTACTCGCTCATTACTTCTAGACCTATATTTAAATCTAATCCCTTCTGCCTTTCCACATGTTTTAGTTTGTGTCCCAACGCTCGCGAGCTGCCACGTGACCTGTTGAGAGCTAGGACACGTGATATCGCTCCACGTGGTTGAAGCGGCATCCCGCCAGGAGCAGCACTGGAGCTGGGGGTGAGGATGTCGCAGTAACAAACCTTCATACACAGTTTGGACCATCGGTGTCTTAAAACAACCAATGGAGGAGGAGGGGATTTTAACGAATCACACTAGTACTCGCAAGATGGTATATTATAATTTACTCAGGAAAGAACGTTTTTTCACATAATTATAAAAGCTAATAAAACAATTTTTAGGCATCCATACGCCAAGTTATGTGATCTAAAGCTGTAAATTTGATAGATATTATCAATACCTGTAAAATAACAATAATAATATAGTAAATTGTTATCAATGTTAACCGCAAATAAATGTTGTTTCTTCTAAAAGGGCCTTAATATGAAAATTGGAGTGTAGATATCGCCCCCGCTTTGGGCCGTCGTAAGGAGCGTGGAGGAGGACAGGTTTGTGTAGACCACCATTACAGACTGGGATAGTTGCAGGTCTGGAGGCGACAAGAGGGTTACCTTGGGAATACACGTGATCTTTGGAGAGATTCGCAGCCTCCTTCCTTAGTCGAGATGCGAGAAGTTGGTCTCTTTGATGTGCGTCCTTGAGGACACTTCATGAAATAGAGCCGTTGTAACGTTCAGAGAGCTGTAGCTTCATGAACAAGAGCCGTTGTAACGTTCAGAAAGCTGTCTTGGTGAACAAGAGCCGTTGTAACGTTCAGAGAGATGTATCTTCATGAACAAGAGCTGTTGTAACGTTCAGAGAGCTGTAGCTTCATGAACAAGAGCTGTTGTAACGTTCAGAGATCTGTAGCTTGATGAACAAGAGCCGTTGTAACGTTCAGAGAGCTGTAGCTTCATGAACAAGAGCCATTGTAACGTTTAGAGAGCTGTAGCTTCATGGATAAGAGCCATTGTAACGTTTAGAGAGCTGTAGCTTAGTGAACAAGAGCCATTGTAACGTTCAGAGAGCTGTCTTGGTGAACAAGAGCCGTTGTAATGTTCAGAGACTTGTAGCTTGTGAGTGAGATATGGGTACCAGGCAGCGCTTGTACTTCCTTGTGAGTGAAATATGTAGGTATGACTTGAAAGTGGGAATTTGTATGAAACTTGTGGTAATACCGAGTGCCGATATCTGGTCAGGTATTTACAGACCGATATAAACGCCACACCCTAAAGAAGGACAAGACAAGTGGAGGTCGACGCATGCGTAGAAACGTGCGAGGTGCTCACACACGTGAGCGTGGTAGTCACATTCTCCGCCTGGGGACACAGATGGTCTACAGTTCTAGCCACGGTTGTTGGACCCTCATAAGCGATACATAGGCTTACTTCTATCAAGTGCCTGACCTCTCACATTGCTGCGTGCAGTCTGCAGGTGGCGTTAGGGCCACTACAGCTTGTATCAATGGTCCGCAGGTGGCATTAGGTATATCATAGCTTGGTTCACTAGTCTACAGGTGGCATTAGGGACACTATAGCTTAGTTCATAGTCTGCAGGTGGCATTAGGGACACTACAGCTTGAATCAATGGTCCGCAGGTGGCATTAGGGACACTACAGCTGAGATTACTGGTCTGCAGGTGGCGTTAGGGCCACTACATCTTGGATCAATGGTCCGCAGGTGGCATAGGGGACATCATAGCTTGGTTCACTAGTCTACAGGTGGCATTAGGGACACTATAGCTTGGTTCACTGGTATGCAGGTGGAATTATGGACACTATAGCTTGGTTCACTAGTCTGCAGGTGGCATTAGGTACACTATAGCTTGTTTCACTAGTCTGCAGGTGGTATTAGGGACACTATAGCTTGTTTCACTAGTCTGCAGGTGGCATTAGGGACACTATAGCTTGGTTCACTAGTCTGCAGGTGGCATTAGGGACACTATAGCTTGGTTCACTAGTCTGTAGGTGGCATTAGGAACACTATAGCTTGGTTAACTAGTCTGCAGGTGACATTAGGGACACTACAGCTGAGATTACTGGTCTGCAGGTGGCATTAGGAACACTATAGCTTGGTTCACTAGTCTGCAGGTGGCATTTGGAACACTATAGCTTGGTTCACTAGTCTGCAGATGGCATTAGGGATACTATAGCTTGGTTAACTAGTTTTCAGGTGACATTAGGGACATTACAGCTGAGATTACTGGTCTGCAGGTGGCATTATTAACACTATAACTTGGTTCACTAGTCTGCAGGTGGCATTAGGGACACTATAGCTTGGTTCACTAGTCTGCAGGTGGAATTAGGAACACTATAGCTTGGTTCACTAGTCTGCAGGTGGCATTAGATAAACTATTGCTTCGTTCACTAGTCTGCAGGTGGTATTAGGTACACTATAGCTTGGTTCACTAGTCTGCAGGTGGCATTTGGGACACTATAGCTTGGTTCACTAGTCTGCAGGTGTTAGTAGGGACACTATAGTTTGGTTCACTGGTCTGCAGGTGGAAGTTGATACAACACAGCTTTGTTCACTTGTCTGCAGGGGAGTAGATACACCACATCTTGGTTCACTGGTCTGCAGGTGGAAGTATATACACTATAGCTTAGTTCAGTGGTCTGCAGGTGGCAGTAGATACAACACAGCTTTGTTCACTTGTCTGCAGGGGAGTAGATACACCACATCTTGGTTCACTGGTCTGCAGGTGGAAGTTGATACACAATTATCTTAGTTCACATACTCGCAACTATAGTGACCCACAGCTGTGGACAGGACTATGTCTAGTGAAAGAGTTCTAGCTAGTATAAGCGGCCTTCTCCCATAGCTCCAATATCCTCTCAAGGAAGTGGAGACAAACGCAACGCACATTAACATAATTATTTAATCATAACTTAAGTAATGGTGTTATTATAATCAACATTCTTTACATGTACCCTAACACGAGGAGTCTGTTAGAACCTGGGGTCATAGAGTTGTAACATATAAATTTTTGCATCACGAATATAAAGAAATCAAACCTATCCGGAAAATATACCAGCATATATATATATATGCTTATTTTTGTTTGTGTGATATATATCACACAAAAACAAGTGATTGATCAGTCTCTTGAAATCTTTGCCTAAACGTTCTGAATCACTGTCTCTATCGTCCCAGGTCAAAAGGGTTGTCTTCCAATCAAATGGGTGGCCACAAGTCAAATGGTAATGTAAATATATCTTGTTCCTCCCCTGTAAATGTATCTTGTTCCTCCCTTGTAAATGTATCTTGTTCCTCCCTTGTAAATATATCTTGTTCATCCCTAGTAAATATATCTTGTTCCTCCCTAGTAAATATATCTTGTTCCTCCCTTGTAAATATATCTTGTTCCTCCCCTGTAAATGTATCTTGTTCCTTCCTTGTAAATGTATCTTGTTCCTCCCCTGTAAATATATCTTGTTCCTCCCTTGTAAATGTATCTTGTTCCTCCCTTGTAAATATATCTTGTTCCTCCCCTGTAAATATAACTTGTTCCTCCCTTGTAAATACATCTTGTCCCTCCCTTGGAAATATATCTTATTCCTCCCTTGTAAATATATCTTGTTCCATTCATCCCTAGTAAATATATCTTGTTCATCCCTAGTAAATATATCTTGTTCCTCCCTTGTAAATATATCTTGTTCCTCCCCTGTAAACACATCTTGTACCTCTCTTGTAAATGTGTCCTACTCCTCCAGTCGGACTATAAAGTGGAACATGTTTCCCAATGGCTCAGACTAGATCTTCACTCTTATCTTCTGTGTGAAAGTAGCTCTAGGATTGCCAATACAAGCTGTATTCAAACCACATCTTAAGGAGATCCCACCGATCAAACTACTCCCATAGCGGAAGAAAACAATTCTGATTGAGTAATTGTTTCAAATGAAACAGGCAGGCTCTACGGGAACCCACGGCATTGTCTGGCACTCTCCCATTCCTCCACCCATTAATCTCCCATCAATCTCCCAAGGTGCCAAATAACAGACGCGGTATACACTTTCGATAGCTGAAAATTAGAATGTTGAACATGAGATGAGAATCTGATTTTTTAAACATGGTTCTTGTTTCTTCATGAATTCGTAACTAGAACCATGTTATCCCCCAACCTCCTTGCGATGATTCGGTATCGAAGGCTGGACATGTCAAGTGAAGGGAACAAACAAATCAATCGAACAACCAGTTACGTCCCAAAGTGACCCGGTTAAACGAGTGGGTGACGGAAACTTTCGTAACAATACCTGGGTCTGCACGTGACCAGGGTAGTAAAAAGGTGAGTGCGCGCGACAAAAGAACACAACATAGTTCAAGCATGCAAGATATATAGATATTACAAGGTTGCATCATGCAACAGGTAATAGTCCAAGACATAGAGATATAACAAGGTTGCCTCATGCAACAGGTAATAGTCCAAGACATAGAGATATAACAAGGTTGCCTCATGCAACAGGTAATAGTCCAAGAAATAGAGATATTACAAGGTTGCGTCATGCAACAGGTAAGAGTCCAAGACGTAAAGAGATATAACAAGATTGCCCCATGCAACAGGTAATAGTCCAAGATATATAGATATTACAAGGTTGCGTCATGCAACAGGTAAGAGTCCAAGACGCAGAGACATAACAAGGTTGCCCCATGCAACATGCAATAGTCCAAGAAATAGAGATATTACAAGGTTGCGTCATTCAACGCGTAAGAGTATAAGAAATAGAGATATTACAAGGTTGCCCCATGTAACAGGCAATAGTCAAAGAAATAGAGATATTACAAGGTTGCATCATGCAACAGGTAAGAGTCCCAGTAATAAAGATATCCCAAGGTTGCATCATGCAACAGGCAAGAGTCCAAGAAATAGAGATATTACAAGGTAAGGTACATTAAATGGGTAAGCGTGAAACATACATAGCTAAAATACTAGTTAATTAATTACAGATTAAAAACCTGTTGGTGCGTTTGACACCAAGAATCTTAGTGGTTTAATCATAGAGATATAAATAAATAGGGTAACTGAAAAAATGTATCCGCAATAGTTTGTAATACAAGAAAACTGCAGTGAAAACTGCGCAGCCCCTACTTTCAGTATCCGGCTGGGATTTGAAAACAGAATCCTCCGTTAATGGTGGTAAAGTCTAGCACTTGGGACCACTCAGCCACCACTGAGAGTAATTAACTACTGCTTTTACAAACAAATTAGGTTATTAGCGTCTAAGGTTGCACTCTCGGTTGGATCCGAGCCACTGTTCGCCAGAAAACTTTAGTGCCACTCGAAGACAAGTCCCAGAACCAAGGTCTGTTCGAGATGTCTGGCAGTCTCCACGATCGCGACCACGGCTTAGCCCACTAGTGATGTCTGGTCTAGGTCTAGGGAGGCAGTACAGACAAATATTTTTAGAAAGTGCCTTATCCGAAAGCTTGAAAAGTGACTACGTATTTTTTTTAATTTCACACCGCGTCTTACAACCCGTTCGGGTTATACGCTTAAGTACTGATTACGCTAGTGGTTTAGGAATTGGGAAGATTTAATTTAGGGAAAATGAACCCGCATTTGCGTGTAGGGAGNAAAACATTTAGGAAAAACCACCCAAGTTCACCCGACCGAGATTCGAACCTCGATCTTCCCATCCTCGGCAGTCTAGCTCAACACGAAACCAGCGCGT
Organism: Timema bartmani; assembly: GCA_902151455.1. Classification (NCBI taxonomy): domain Eukaryota; kingdom Metazoa; phylum Arthropoda; class Insecta; order Phasmatodea; family Timematidae; genus Timema; species Timema bartmani. The sequence continues at coordinate 47,009 of CABFWB010002843.1, forward strand.
TAGCTCATACGTCATGTGAGCTGTCAATCTTGATAGAAAAATACTATCCATAACTATAAATTAGGCGTTTCTTTCGCAATATAATATACTGCCAATAGCGGGGAGATTGTGGTTCAATCTTGATCAGGTGAACTGAGGGTAATTTTTTCCTAAAGGGCTTCCCACTTTCTCCACGCAAATGTGGCTACATAACCTCTAAATTCAACCTTCTCCATCCCTAACCCAGTAGCGTAATTAGTACATCAGCGTACAGTCAGAATGGCTACTAAGACGTGGTGACAAAAAACAACAATAAAATAACAATAACAAATGTTATCAATGTTGAGAGCAATAAGATATGTTTGCGTTTTCTAATAGGCCCTTCCTGTGAAGATTAGACTGTAGCAAGACAATGTTGCTCCTAATGGACGGTCTAATGGGGGTGAAAGTGCTCGTCCTGACATCATATATGCGCAGGACCGGACACAGCCCCGACTTGATGACCGGGAACCCCCCCGATTAATCCACCTGATCGGGCCGGAAGTTGTTCAAACTTGGTAGGCGCGGGGGTGGAGGGGAGGGGTAACATCCAAGGTGTCGCGATGAATACTTGGCTGACTAATTAAAGGGTTTTTACGTGCACTTTCTACCGTGATTGTTGGCGACACTTAACCTCGATCATACTAATCTTCGCGCAAAGTGTGACGTAGTGTCCGTTATCTGAGGGGTCAACCCCCCCTCCCCCTTTTGGTTCTTTCAATGCGGCCAACCTTGGGGCTTCAGAATGAGCGAGAATTATTCCCTTCAGCTTGTAAGAGTCTAACTCTTTAGTTGATGACTTTACGAGATGAGAAAGTGCACCAGCATTCTCCTGGAGAGAGACAAGAAAATATCTTGGTAGAAACCATCGTCAGTGCATCAGTGTAAAGCTCCCTGAAGTTGCCCCATTTGACTAAACTAGAATTGATAGCTCTGTGATAGCTGGAGGCCAGTAAAGTGGTACATGCCTCCCTCGGACATGACACATGTGTTATTAGTATCAGTGGCGTCATGAGGCAGCTATGTACAGGAGAGTGTTCGGGTGACAATAGCAGCCGAGTTGAACCACGCCTCTAGAACCAGGGACAGGAGCTACAGCTATACCCAACAACAGTTACAAGACCATTATAGATGGATAGATTAATCCAGTAAAGTCCATTATATTATTAGTAAGTTTTATCAACATTGGTGACACACTTTAGGGTCAGAAAAAAATAGAAAGAAAATGGTGAATTTTAAATAATTTCCTTAACAGAGAATTGAAATCTCCAATGAGAAATAACACCCAAGTTTACCAACAGGGAATCAAAAGTTGGTCTCCTGAAACGTAGCCAAGAACGTTGGTACTCTGTTATCAAGACTTGAAACAAAACACACTTATTAGTTTTATTGCTGTACGACTCTGATAGGAAGAACCTTTTTGACAGTTCTACAAATTGATAAAACAATGTTCATATATTCATACGTCAGTTCACGTAATCCGCAGATGTCACTAATGATATGTTACAAATACATATAAAATAACAATAATTTTATTTAGCACCGCGTCTTACTACTTGTTCGGGCTGTACGCATACATACAAATTATTATAATGCGTCAAAGATGAGGAAGGTAAAGTTTTAGAAGAAGTGTACCCACATTTACATGGATAGAGATAGGAAAACCACTTAGGATAAAAACCTTAGTACATCCAACTGGAATCGAGCCTTGATCTCCCCGTCATTAGAAGTCAAGTCTATTGCGACATGGACATGCGGCCACCGAAATGGGTAGTAACAATAATAATAATATAGTAAAATGTAATCAATGTTAACCGTAACATTTATGTTTGTATTTTTTAAAAGTTTCTTTCTAATAGAATCCTGCTATAGTTTATACAAGCGAAACTCGTGTTCCAACCCACACACTAAACTTAGATAAACGAACATAGTTTGTTTATCTAAGTATGCAATTTTTTTATCATGTCAATGAGGAGTTTATAAGTGACCCGTGAGCCGGACAATCATTTAAACTAAAATATAATTGAGTCAAAATCAATCAAGTAGAACTATTTCAATAAATTAAACGACAGGCGGCTTTGATTTGCAAGAACAAAAATTGTAACAAAGCCTAAAACTACAAACCCATTTTATCACCTCTAAAATAATTGGTCTTTTAGGACAAACTTGGGTTATTTTAATTTGGTTTGCAGATGAAATCTTTCTATCGAAAATACTCACAAATGTTTGATATTCCGTCAAGGGTACAATATACCTACTACTCTTAATGTAAATTCGTGTAGCACTTTCTCCGCTGCATCATGGTAGATTGTATGGTAATGATTGAGATATTATCTCTTTCTATCTCACACAACTGGGTTGACATTCCTGCAGAGTTGATATATACAATAATTGTATAGCGCGGTGAAGTTTGTTAGCTTTTCTCCGACAAATATAATGGAAATATTTGTATGGATAGCAAAATAATGAAAATACAACCTGGAATTAAAAGTCTGGTCAAAGCATGCACAGTGTAAGATTAGTAGTAGCCCGCATAGGTGGGCATGCGGATTAAATGTCAGGTAAATCTAGTATTGTTTGCCACTGACGGGGAGGTAAAGGTTCAAATCCCAGAGTCGTGTGTACTGAAAGTAGTTTTTCTTAAATGGTTTTTCACTATCTCGCCAAAGGAATTAGAATACATTTACTCTAAAACTCTTACCATCATCATTCCTATTCCATTGAGAGTAATTAATGTAGGACCTATATTAATTAATGTATACGTATAGCCAGAATAGATACTAAACCGCGGCAGAAAAAAACATCTAGTACCTAGAACTGAGGTACACTACCAGACAAAAGAATGTACCTAGAACTGAAGCATACTACCAGACAAAAGAATGTACTTAGAACTGAGGCATACTACCAGACAAAAGAATGTACCTAGAACTGAAGCATACTACCAGACAAAAGAATGTACCTAGAACTGAGGCATACTACCAGACAAAAGAATGTACCTAGAACTGAAGCATACTACCAGACAAAAGAATGTACTTAGAACTGAGGCATACTACCAGACAAAAGAATGTACCTAGAACGGAGGCATACTACCAGACAAAAGAATGTACCTAGAACTGAAGCATACGACCAGACAAAAGAATGTACTTAGAACTGAGGCATACTACCAGACAAAAGAATGTACATAGAACTGAGGCATACTACCAGACAAAAGAATGTACCTAGAACTGAGACATACTACCAGACAAAATAATGTACCTATAAGTGAGGTACACTACCTAACAAAAGAATGCATCTAGAAGTGAGGTACACTACCAGACAAAAGAATGCGTTGAAAACTGGAGCAAGAGAGGTAGGTACACTCTGGAGCATTATATCTTAGACCCACTTTACACCTCCGAGAAGTGCCGTTACTCCGAAACAACACACACGACACCCTGGTCGGCCCTTACCTAGGACAGGCGATGTCAACACGCCTCTTTGTTTAGATACATAAACGGCGACCTTAACGAACAAAAGACACCAACAAACCAAGACGACCGCCGTCCAGCCAAACGCTCGATCAGTCCAAACAAACGCCGGATGTGACGCACGGAAAGAGATGGAGGGAGGGTGGACCTTTCAAAATACCTTCGTGGCTGCGGCTCGGAACCTTCTTTATTACCAGCGACCTTCTCGATCCGAGTCACGGAGACCGGTCGACGGGAACGAATCGAGCCTTAGTTCCAACTTTTTTCTTTTTCACTCAGTACTCTGGGAGTATTTAATCGGTATTTCAAACGCGGGTTAGGTAACAAAGACGAAACTGGGTGACGCTAATCATCTATGTTAATTGCAGCTGCCTGCCATGTCAGCACCGCCCGTATTAACACAGGGGCGTTACAATACCAGGCTCACAAGTCAAGGCTAGTTCAGCTGTTAGGTGAGCAGTTGCTGCTACCAGAATGAGTTCATCTGGGGAGGAAACAATTTATACTCGTGCCTCTGGTAACTCTCGTAAGAGTTTGGGATTCAGGTCGTTTGTGTTGAGGGTGGCTTAGCCTAAACGGTTTCCCCATCATGAACATGCAGGTACATTTACTTTTAATTCTACCCTCCTCATCCCTGTCTCGTTGGTGTAAATATACGGATAGTCTGGATGGGTATTACGATTCGGAGAATAAAATAATATCATAAAACCAATTTAACCCTGTCATGGCCAAAAAAACAAGGCTGAGACGTTGGTTTCCGAAATTTAATTCCAACCTTGATCTATTCATAGTTGGTTTGGGGTTCCAAACTCTAGTGACTCAAATTACTTTACCACAGATTCTGCAAATGAAACAGGAAGTCTTCTTTTTCTCTGTTCCAACTGTAGAACGAGATGTCAGTTTTTTTTTACCAATTTCAACAATAAAATAAAACATTATTTTTTTGACATTTGATGTTAGCTTTCAAAACACAAAGTTGCATTAACATAAGTTATTATATAAAAACTAGCTTAGCTTAACGAAACATAATACCAAACTCTAGAGGCAGGAATATAGTATTCCAGGTACTTGAACGGCACTCTAGATGTTGTTGGTCTGTATTTCCCTGGTTCACAGGTATTGAACGGCACTCTAGATGTTGTTGGTCTGTATTTCCCTGGTTCACAGGTATTGAACGGCACTCTAGATGTTGTTGGTCTGTATTTCCCTGGTTCACAGGTATTGAACGGCACTCTATATGTTGTTGGTCTGTATTTCCCTGGTTCACAGGTATTGAACGGCACTCTATATGTTGGTGGCCTGTATTATCCTGGTTCACAGGTATTGAATGGCACTCTAGATGGTGTTGGCCTGTATTATCCTGGTTCACAGGAACTCTAGATATTGTTGGCTTAAGTTCTCCTGGTTCAAGTGTATGAATGTTTTTATTTTTAAAACGAAAACAAATCGATTTCCACACTAAAGCGCGAAGAGAGGATTAGCGCCGCATTCTAATTACCACCTCATCCTCCATTAACTTGAGTGGATTATTTTACTCAAGTTCCCAGAACTTCAATAACCTCCCGACTGGTAGGGAGGATTTCTTTCACTCCCATGTCCCACGCTCGAGCCTGGGATACACAACTACTCAACAATTATACTAAACTGTGTAAGGCGCTTCCTCAACCTTCATCAACATTGGCGACTGGAATTATAACGATGCAACAAACCCTCGTTGATAAATATAGTTGTACATTTTGTATTGGCGTGTCAATTTTGGTTTACGTAACTCATCTTCTTTAACAAGATACCCGCCTCGGTGGCGTAGTTGGCTAACGTGCTAGTCGTGTTGAGCTCGACCGTCGAGGACGGGGAGATCGTGGTTCGAATCTCGGTCGGGTGAATTGGGGTGGTTTTTCCTAAATGGTTTTTCACTCTCCCTCCGTGAAAATGCGGGTTCATTTCCTATAAATTCAACCTTTCCAATTTCTAATCCATTAGCGTAATTAGTACTTAAGCGTATAACCCGAACGAGTAGTAAGACGCGGTGCTAAATATTATTATTATTTATTATTATTATTTAACAAGATGAAAATTGGCTTGGCGCTGGGTTCGATGCCCGTGTTCAGGTGTTAGTTTTCATATAATTTGGTGGCCTTATGGTCTAAGGCATAATGCTCATAATAGATTGGACAACAGATGGTGGGGGTATTGGGGTTCGAATCCCGGTAGAGTGTACTGAGGGTGGTTTGCCCTAAAAAAAATTTAATCTCTTTCTCTCTCTGCATTAATTATGGTACACTTCCTCTAAATTCAAACTTCCTCGTCCCTAACACATTAGCTTAATCAGTACATATGCGTATAACCCAAACGGGTTGTAAGACACAGTTCTAAAATATCTTTTTAAAAGTATGAACAAATAGGAGTATGGAAAAAGTTGCATAATGAAGAACTTCATGGCTTGTATGCACCCCCAAACATCATAAGGAGAATAAAGTCGCGTGCGTTAAGGCAATGGCAGGTGTGTACACAAAACTTTAGTTGGGAAACCTGAATGTACAGAACCTCTTGGTAAGCTGAGATGTCAATGGAAGGATAATATTAAAATGTTTTTGAAGGAGGTTGTGTCTCTGGATAGGGTTGGGTGGCGAGGTTACATTCTGGCAGCCATGAACTTTCAAGTTCCTCGAGACCGTAGGGTTAGTTAATTTTGATACCAAGCTACGGCTATATCTGTACCTAAGTCTATTCCCCCCTCTTGTTTAACTTGGTCCCAATGGTTCATCTTACGGAAACAGACACGTGGGTAACACATCAAGATGGACCACTGGTCTACTCTTGATAGTGAGGAGTGATATGTTTGAGGAGGTTCCATGTGTGATGCAGGGAATGTCGTCACCGTGTGTTATTGAAGATATGGCCCACTGCCAGAAGTAACGGCCCAGGTTGACACAATCAATAGCACAAACATTCCAGCGTGAACAATGCACACACATGTAGACAATGCGTGGCGTGGTCCAGTTCCTCGCGGGAGGTCCGCACTATACTCGCACACCATACAGGGAGACAAGTGGAGACACACTATATCCTCCACAGGGAGACAAGTGGAGACACACTATCCTCCACAGGGAAACAAGTGGAGGCACAATATATTCTCCACAGGGAGACAAGTGGAGGAACACTATATCCTCCACAAGGAGAAAAGTGGAGGCACACTATATCCTCCACAGGTAGACAAGTGGAGGCACACTATATCCTCCACAAGGAGAAAAGTGGAGGCACACTATATCCTCCATATGGAGACAAGTGGAGACACACTATATCCTCCATAGGGATATAAGTGGAGACACACTATATCTTCCACAGGGAGAAAAGTGGAGGCACACTATATCCTCCATAGGGAGACAAGTGGAGACACACTATATCCTCCATAGGGAGACAAGTGGAGGCACATTATATCCTCCACAGGGAGACAAGTGGAGGCACACTATATCCTCCACAGGGAGACAAGTGGAGGCACACTATATCCTCCACAGGGAGACAAGTGGAGACACACTATATCCTCCACAGGGAGACAATATGAGACACACTATATCCTCCACAGGGAGACAAGTGGAGACACACTATATCCTCCACAGGGAGACAAGTGGAGGAACACTATATCCTCCACAAGGAGAAAAGTGGAGGCACACTATATCCTCCACAGGTAGACAAGTGGAGGCACACTATATCCTCCACAAGGAGAAAAGTGGAGGCACACTATATCCTCCATATGGAGACAAGTGGAGACACACTATATCCTCCATAGGGATATAAGTGGAGACACACTATATCTTCCACA
>CABFWB010002843.1:62324-95157 GCA_902151455.1 Timema bartmani
TTTTTTCAAAATTTAAAATTCAAAATTCAAAATGATTTCCTTGCTTCAAGGCAAGGAAATCATTGTTAAATCTGCGAATGCAAGAAAACTTGTATATTTTCTGCGCATACGTCTGTACTTAAACATCAATGATGGCGTGTCTCACTAATTGTCGCCATTACAATAGTCGTACGAGTTGTAATAGTTCACTTGTAATTAAATCAGTACTGAGTTAATTAGGAAAACATCACCAGTTTGTAAGGCATGTCCCAAATCGCAGAGAAGCGAGGGTGAACACTTTCTGAGCAAGCTTTGAAAATATAACGAGAAAGAAGACTTTTTTTAAACAAGTAAAATGAATATGTAGCTTTTTTATATGATGAGATATAGCCTGAATTTATTAAGAATAACCACATGGAAAGTTTATTTTTTTCTTACCAGAATCGTGTTATATATAGCCAGATTTCGTAAGAACAGTTTAGAAAACACAAACCTATTTTTTATACTCAACACTGATACCATCTTACAATATTGTTAGTGTTATTTAATATGTATTGATAATATATATCAAAATGAAGATAGAGAATAAATACTTGTAGAGCTTTGAAGTGTGGTGCTGAAGAAGACTTGAAAAAATCAGGAGGAGAGACTGACAAATGAAGAAGATCTAAAAAGAATGGGTGAAAAGAGAACCGTTTTGGATGTGATTCTTCGGACAAAGCAAACTGGATCTGACACATCCTTAGAAGACTCTGTCTTCTGCACGACGTCAAAGAAGGCAAGGCTGAAGGAATGTGGAGCATAGGAAGGAGGTGGATACAAATATTGAATAACTTTAAGGAAAGAAGAAAATTCTAGGAGCTAAAGGAAGAGGACAGGGCGCAATGGCGGTCTAAGTTCAATGACTAAAGGAATGTACCTTTCGTTACGACAGAACACCTGATATAAATACTCAACAATGACAGATACAGATAACATGACTTGATGTATGAATATATTACAATTGTTTCATTAACTTTAGTAGCTACCAGATACTGTTATTTCCACCAAAATTTGGTTATAGTATTGTTCTGGTAAGATAAAAGGCCTTTAAGAAGATGTGGTCTACTCTGGGCCGAGTGGGATGTCCCAAGTCACGTGAGAAGGACTCACCATGGAGATGAAGTAGAACTTCTCGAAGTCTTGTTCCTGCTCCTTGATGGCCGGGAGGTTGGTTGCCAACTGAGCATGTCTCTGTAGCGTCTCCTCCCCCTTCTTGCTCAGCCAGGAGAGAACCTGTGACAGAAATAACAAGATAACGATCTTGATGGCCCTTGCATGAAGTTTTGACTAACGTGGGGTGAAATGGAACGCGAGTTAAAGTTTTTATAGCATAATAACGTTTTTTTTCTCCAAAATAAATAAATAAAATATTGCTCCAGTCCGGAAGCCTGGGCGTCGTTACTTCCCCCGCAAAACACAGATGTTAGATACGGATGAGGCTTCCGCGCTAAGAGTCAGTCTAGCACTAAAGGTGAAGATGGCTGAGTTCCCACCAGGCAGGGACCGACACCATATCGCCCTCACCAAAGGTTGGACAGCGGCCATTGCAGTTGGAGGTGGAGACGCCGGTGCACCATATACCCTACAGGATTTCAGCCACCCATTCTACTTCCGGTCCAGATAATATATCGGGTATCAGCTGGTGGTGGCGGCCGCTACCGATCGCCACGTGGAAGATCCTCAGTCAGCGGGCCACGTCAATTCGGCAAATTGCGCTCATTATTCATTTTCCCCATGTATTCACCTAACTATGTATATATCTGTGTGTAGTTCCTGGTTTCTAATAAAGAAATGACTTCGGCCGGGATAGCCTCTGCCATGGTCATTGTCTCCTGACCTTCCTTCCTAAATCTGTTTACAGTGGACATCTTTGGTCACTATATAAGCGGGAGTCGAGTCGAGACTCAGTCGATAGTGGTGGAGGCACCCAACAATAATTGTGCTTTAATGTTGTGTTTAATGTTCGTCACACGATAATATCAACATTTATCTATCATGGGGTTTACAAAATATGAACATAAAAATGTCCTGGTCAAGTCCCACTATACTCATGACAGCTATTCAAGAAGTGTTGATATCCCCGTATGAAGAACATTAAACTAAACGTAGCTACTGGACCAATATTTAATTTAATTTGGACAACTTTTTTTGCTATAAAACTTTTTATTTATTTAGCACCGCGTCTTACTACCCGTTCGGATTATACGCTTAAGTACTAATTACGCTAATGGGTTAGGAATTGGGAAGGTAATATTTAGAGGAAGTGAACCCGCATTTGTGTGGAGGGAGAGTGGAAAACCATTGAGGAAAAACCACCCCCAGTTCACTCGACCGAGATTCGAACCTCGATCTCCCAGTCCTCGGCAGTCAAGCTCAACACGACTAGCTCGTTAGCTAAATACGCCACCGAGGTATCCCTAACATAGTTAGTAATACGTTCAACACTAACTACTTAATATCATACATAAGGATGATTAAAGAAGGTTGCTTAGGAAATGTGCACCCGCATTAACATGAAGAGAGGATGGGAAAGCCACAATGAGTAACCAAATAGTTCCGAAAGTATTGGACAACCCTGGACTACTCGATTGGTGATCACACAGTTTAGGGTGTCTCTCTCGCAATACACTGGACTGCCGGTGATTGAGAGATCCGAGCTTAAACCCTGGTAGGGTTCTGAGAGTGTAATTTTCTTAAATTATTTTCCTCTCTCCTTCCACGCAAAACGGATGCATTTCCTCTAAATTTAACCTTCTCCATTAGTGTAAGGCATGAAGACGCAGAGTAGCGACTATCATTTTACTCCTTTAGCTTAGTATAAGATAAATGAAAATAATTATTTAAAACAAAATTGAACTATCTCATAGAAGTATTTTAAAAAACTATTCTGATTTAAATTGGTATTTCTTTCAAGTTATATCTGGTTGAGGCAAGCCATATTGTTTATAAACATAGATTAATGCTTGATATCAAATGAGCGCTGAACATAAAAAATTAGCGTCGAACATAATCAATTGATTTTTTTAAAAAATGGGCACCGCTGGTCAGTATATAATTGACAGCAAAAAATTAAAATTGGCTCAAAGCAAATTACAATGTATAAAAGAAGGAAGAACTTTTAAGATTTAAAATAATTATTCAAAATCTTCTCCCCTACCACCTCAAAAAAAAGCATCATCTAAGCACATATACTGTCTCTGTCGATATAATTAACTGTAAAAATGTGACTAATGAATCACAAAAGCCTCCCTTTTCTCTTTCTGAAAAACTTTCATTGCACAGTTCTCAAGAAACGTAAAGTCTTCAGTCAAACTTTCAACTTCCTTGGACCAATCTCTGATCTCATTGTTAGCCCCGGAGCTCCTCAGGTCCTGGGTCAGTGGGACCCACCTTATGGGGGGTATGGGGAAAACACCCGATATCGTTCCTCCTCCCATGCCTCCGTTTGACCAATACACCGCTTATTAGCAACAATGGCGAGCCATTTAGATTAAATCGATTGTGTATCGGAAGTTTCTCTCTCTCTTTTTTTGTTCTCACAAAATGACTAATACGACTCTATATAATGAGCTGTGACCACTGTTATTAGCGGTCGACTCTAGTCCGCCATCTTGCGACTGGAAGAGCACTTTCAGAATATCATAATGGACAGAAAGATTTGATTATTTTTTACAAAGGATATTATTATGGCAAGTAAATAATGTGCACTTTCCGAACCGACCTGACTTACTAACACAATTATAAAACAGAAAGAAAATCCAGTAATTCGGCCGTTAATTCATCAAAGTGAGAAAGAAATAACCCCCTAATTTAACCAATGATAATTTTTTGACCCTGCAAGGAATCAAACCTGTGACTCAGCTCAGTGAGAATACGCGAGACTATATGAGCCAAGATATCGGACTGAATTCATAAATTTAAATTGCCTTTTTTCACTACGCTGTAAAAAAAATCCCTATTGTTTTAGAAAAACAAAGTGCTTCTGCTCTCGAGCATACGGATGATGATCATGATGATAATAATAGTAATAATAATAATAATTTTAACATGATATTTTAACGTTAATCCATCCATACGTTATAATAGAACTCCTTTCAAAGAGAGTATAATAAATATGTACCTGACAGCGGGCGTGCTAACAATGCAGCCAAACATAAAGAGACGCACGAATAAAAGAGGTAAAAAGAACAAATCTAGTTGAAAATTTAACAGGTTCACACTAATTGGTCGGTATAATAATGAAAAAAAAAAGAACGTCGGTACAAGCCTCTGTAAAAAAAATCCATTGAAAAAGCAAGCACACACCACAAGCCAGTTCAAGTCCAGATGAAAAGGATTCTAGAGAGCAGCCCAATTGTTTCGAGCGGGCAGGAGGATATAATACGCGAAGAGGTGGCGATTCCAGTCGCACACCTGTCTCCTGATCGTGACGGAGTCTCCCCCCTACTTGCCGTGGTAATTTACGGGTATAAGCTACCTCCGTGGCGCGGTAATTAGCATACCTCCTCCCCCTCCTCTGCAATCCTAATAATTGATGTGACTCACGGAGACCAAACCGCGCGGAATATCCCCGAGAGTTTTTTGTTGTTAGACTTTTTTATTTGATTTTTTAGCACCGCGTTTTTTTTACTTACTGTACTGACTGTTCATACTTACTTTTTACTACTACCTACCCGTTTGGGTTGAGAGGTTTGTTGGATCACTTACTATCCGTTTGGGTTATATGCATGCATTCATTTCATTATGTTATGTATTAATGACGCTAATGTGCAAGGTTGAATTTATAGGAAGTGTGCCCGTATTTGTGTGGCGGTAGAGTGGAAAAAACCTTTAGGAAACATCACACTCTCTCAGTACACTCACTCGACCAGGATTCGAACTTCAATCTCTCAGTCATCAGCAGTATAGTCTGAGAATGACGTCCTAGACCGTTCGACCACCGAGGTGGGTGTTTAGACATCTTGATTACACAGTCCGATTTAGATATAGGAAGGAACCTTTTTGTTTCTCAAGTTACTAAAACTATGACTGCATTTCGACCCTACTTGCTTTCAAACTAAAGTGTCTCGGTTAAATGATATAGACATCAAAGTCGACCTGCATGCAATTCTAACTTTTCTACACTTTGATAGAGAAAATCTCGAATTTATAGGACATTTTGGAAAGTTGTTTTGGGTGTATGAAATAAAACAAAACTAACAAAACAAAATAAAAGTGTTGCCCCCACGATAGGGTGTTTACGTGTGATGGGGGGAGGAGGGATGGGGGCGACTAAAGGTCTAAGACTAGAGTTCGATTCCAATAAAATTATTCATTAAATATAGGAAATGGAACATGCTAAAAAGAAAGCCTAGTTTTATTATAAATATCTAAAGCTTTTTTTAAAAAAAGTGTAGTGGCCCTTTAAAAACTCAGCCACAAAACAACTTTCTAATCTTCCTTTTGTTCCAGAGTTGAACCTGTGCCACTCTAGCACTGAGGTGAAGCCGGGCCCTGCGTGGCAAGTGGTCTTGAATGTATTCCTGGGACCACCGACGGGCCCCATAGGGGTCTAGAGGAGGTAATTAGCACCACCAAGAGAGTGAAACTGACGTGTCATTAGCGGATGATTCTGGTGCAAGGAGCTCAGGAGTGATTGAATGTAACATTCACATCTCGGAGTTGGAATTCACTCGAGCAAAGAAAGAAAAACGGATTTTAGTCCTCCAACTCCATTCGGAATATATCAATGATATTATATTCTTGTTTATAATATAACAGTCTCATCAAATAATTACTCAACCAAAAATACATCAGTGGGCACATGGTCTATAAGTATAGCCCATTTAGTTGGGGAGGTCGGGGCTCGAATCCTATGGCTTTCCACTCAAAACTAAATACATTTCTTCTATATTCTACCCTCTTGGACATCTTAGCTCAGTTGATAGTGCATCCAGAGTTCGATTTCCGGCAAGGCTGAAAAAACTAATCATTGGGAAAAGTTGAGGTCCCTAATTCACAATAACGACCGAGGGGGCCAGGTACTTTGTCTGTTATAAAATTTAGCTAGTTGGTTAGTCGTGTGGTGATATACCCAGTCGGCGAGGGAAGTTTACGTTAAATACAGTGTAGTTAATAACATTGTAAACAATAATACAACCAAATAAGGCACGCGGCCATTATATTAGGACACATTTAGTTGCTCACATTATCTATCAAATTGCTTTAAATCTGTATTTTCTTTTTACAAAAAAAAAAAAGTTTGCACGAAACTGTACGTGAGGGACATAATGTTTTGTGGGTACCATTGCCCCAAAATCTCTTCTTCCTGTAATGAAAATCAGATGACACAACCCAATCATTTAACAAACCCTTTATAGACATATATACATGGACTAACTTAACCTAAGACAGCAACACCGAACACTCAATAGCTAACCTTAACACTGGGAATCACGACACCTGAGCAATGGGACGAAAACATGTTTGATATTAAGTAGAGTCTGGGGTTGAACCACTGTCCTCTCGTCAGTCAGTTGACCCACAAGACAACGGAGCCGCGGGCAAACCACTCCATAATCCCCTCGTGGGATGAACCAAGAGTAAATCTGTAAGGTATAATTCCTCTGTTGGCAATCAAAGCAACTACTCCGGTGGCCAGGAGAGTATTGAGCTTAATCCTCGACCCTCCTGGGCTAAGAAAGTTAACCTACTGCGCTGTGCAGTGCCATCAATTATTTGTGAAGACAATGAAAGCTTCGGATGCCATCACACAATTGCGCCTGAAGGTGTATCCGCCTGGAAGATATGCAACCTCAATGCCACCCAGTCATTGCGTGACGCCTACTTGCCGAGCTGTTTCATTTACTAACAGCTGGCTCAACTTGAGTCACTAATAATGTCTGTTGGAACATAATCCATTACATTGTACATAGCTACACATGGCAACAAAATACTCATAGAAGTAATTAAATAATTACTTTCTCATCTATAGAAATTGTCGACCTCAGTGGTCTTGGGGTAAAGTGTTTGCCTTAGGATCTAATGATCGTGGGTTATAACCCAGCTGAGGTTGACATATTTTTTTGAGCGATAAAAATCCGTAGCACAATTTCCTTCCGAGGGGAAGTAAAGCCGTTTGTCCCATGCCGATAGTGGCATGTAAAAGAACCTTGGAAGGTATGTGAAAATATCTTTACCGGCAAAATTGGTAGGTTATTTAGCGCTCACTCATAGAAATTCGGCGTGTAAAGCAACGGGGAACCACCATTCTTTCTGAACTACCCAATACATGATTTTTTTTACCAGATGGTGCAGGAATCACTAACCAGCTAAAGGGCCCAGCTCCGGATGGATAGAAATACCCTCAAACCAATCTTTGGGTTGTTGACTTAAGAACAAGATATAGAAAGTATTGTAAATGTAAACATTTTTTACCTCTAGATTATGAACAATCTTAATTTATTGTGTCCCAAAACTCAATTTTTTTTTCTCTGTCTATACCTTAAGCTACAGACATAACAGTGTGATATATTTCATTCAAACTCAATATTCAGAAGTTATATGTTCATACCTAGGGGAGACATCGTGATTTGGACACTAGCGCTAAATTTCATAATGGTTAAATAATTATTGTTTTTGAAAATTCCTCCAATGGTTTTGATCAACTTGATCTGGGGAATGTTTAGAATGATAAATATAACTGTGTACTTGTTGTTTTTAGTAATTAAATTGATTTAAGGGTTGTTTATTAATAACTGATTTGTAAAAGTTAAAGTTTTTCAAAAATTGCATGATTTTGATCCAAATATATATAATATATAGATTAAAATTGGCATTGTATTCATATTTTTCAAATAAAAAGTTCATATGAAAATAGTTTACTTATTAGTGATTTTTGAAAATTTGAAATTTATACACGAGAAATTACCACACGAATTGGTTTACCATTTTTTTAAATGAAATGAATCGAAATAGTAGTTTCCTAGTAAAAATACAAAAATCCCTTAACCGGACAAAGTAGTTGATTCAACAGTGATTATTTCACGACTGTATCAATACATTAAGTTACAAAACAATTTAATGATTTAAATGTAATGACGTCATACCGATGTCACTAAATGGAATCGTGGGCGAAGAAGTCCATCCGACCATTCAAAGTCCTAACAGGAAACATCCTAAAGTTTGTCAACATCAACGCTGTGTCGTAATCTAAAAGTGCATGTGCCATTTGACAAATGAAAGGCAGCGCTGATAAATACGTCTGATACCATGCCCGTCTACGACATTGTCAATTATTGTTTAACACCACGTATTACTACCCGTTCGGGTTATACGCATATGCACTAATTATACTAATGTGTTAGGGATGAAGAAGGTCGAATTGAGAGGAAATGTATCCTCATTTGCGTGGAGGTAGAGTGGAAAACAATCTAGAGAACCCATCCCAGTACACCCAACGTGGATGTGAAACCCGATATCTGCGTCATCGGCAGTCTAATCTACCGCGAGAGTGACGCCTTAGACCATTCGGCTATTTAAGTGTTTGATAGATAACATGAATAATAAAGTTACATTTTACATTTCCCAATATTGTAGTTGCTAAAGAGAGTATAACTAAACGGTGTCGCTTTAAAGAAGTAGAAAATACTCTTTTTGAAATTAACTACTACGGTTGATATGTATTGAGAATGTCAAACTCGATTACTCGATAGATACCCTTGCTTCTTACTGGCATCGGAAGATTGAGAATCAATCTTGATATAACAATTTTCGTAACCTCGATTTCCGCTCTCAAATGTAAATGAAAGTTGTGTCATTCAAACGAAACTGCAAAGTTCAGAATTGGTTGATTTTTCATTGTGATCATTATTATGTTTATTTAGACGTTTTCACTTCAGTACCGGCAAATTGTAGGTGTAATCAACGTGACCTCTGAGTTCTAGTGATCTTGTGCTAATAAAACGTAGACATTTTGCTGAAGTTTAATTTTGCTAGCTACAATTTGAAGGGTTTTTATACCCAAATTACGGTAAGGTATTTAAATAAATAATATATTTTAATGTGAAGTCAGATGCATAGAAAAGGATTGAAATTTTAAATGTTGAGGAATTTTAATCGAGAATAAAAACATTTAAGTTAAAATATGTATGTATTATATATAAATAATAAGTTCCATAAATTGTCTAATCAATTAATTTGTGTAATATGCACTTCTTGCAACATTACTCTCTAAGACCTTGGAGCGTTCCCCCGACTAGGCGCTGTTGAGTGTGAGCCCGGAAGAACCCCCGGATGTGTGCGAGTTGTAAACTATTCCCACCGTGTGAACATGGCCGATGGTTCCCAGGTGGTTCCCAGGTGGTTCTGTACTACCTGCCAAGCCTTCTCCTGAATTCACTAACCATCCTTCACAAATAATAAAACAAGAAGGAAGATATATATGTACAAGTTTTATATGAGCCCTTGTACCTCCCACTTCTAGTGGAGTGTAGACCTCCTGATTCTGGTGGGGAGTACACCTTCTAGCTTTGGTGGAGTGTAGACCTCCTGATTCTAGTGGGGAGTACACCTTCTAGCTCTGGTGGAGTGTAGACCTCCTGATTCTAGCGGGGAGTACACCTTCTAGCTCTGGTGGAGTGTATACCTAATTCGAGTGGGGAATACACCTTCTAGCTCTGGTGGAGTGTAGACCTCGTGATTCTAGTGGGGAGTACACCTTCTAGCTCTGGTGGAGTGTAGACTTGATTCGAGTGGGGAATACACCTTCTAGCTCTGGTGGAGTGTAGACCTCCTGATTCTAGCGGGGAGTACACCTTCTAGCTCTGGTGGAGTGTATGCCTCCTGATTCTAGTGGGGAGTACACCTTCTAGCTCTGGTGGAGTGTAGATCTGATTCTAGCGGGGAGTATATATTTTAGCTCTAGCCTGATTCTAATAAATTGTGACCTAATTTTAGTATTTTGCGAAATGATTCTAAAAGAGTGTCACCTGATTCTGATATAGTATATTGCGGCCTGATTATAGTGGATTGCGAACCGATTATATCAGAAAGTGACCTGATTCTAGTAGTTTGTGATTTGATTCTAGAAGTTTGTAATCTGATTCTAGAAGTTTGTGATCTGATTCTAGTAGTTTGTGATCTGATTCTAGTAGTTTGTGACCTGATTCTAGTGAAATGTGAACCAGCGCGTATCGATATAAATATAAGCTTTTAAAGAGTTAGCTGAGCCTGGGTGTGTCAACACAGCCGACACGAAGAGAGTAGACTCACCGGGTTCAAATCCTGGTCGGTGGCCGTGTGGAACCACGGTTCTAGAAGTTCCCTCACACTGGCCAAGGACACTTTCCTCTCAACAGTCCTTGTCAAGAGGTCGTACCCTTTAACATCCATATCTCCGAAACACGGACCACACACGAATACACTCTCGATCAGACGACGTGCGACAGATGAAAGTCGCGTCCCATGATCGATCGTCTGTCTCCGGTCATTGTCCTGGACCTTGACCACTCTTCACTCTCGAGGATCGTACTGAAACTCAACTGTCGCGCCTGTACTGTCTCGACAGCATTGTCTCTTTGTCCTGTCGAGGGTAACACACGTGTTCCGGATAGTTTGACAGATAAGGACTTCAATAACAGAGGGGGAACTTAAAACTGGATAAAAGAGACTGAAATTACAGTAGAGGAAGAGAATTACCGTCGGGGAAGTTAAAAAAGGAAAGTATTTTGGTATAGGAAGAACCTTATCTGAAAGCTAGAAAAGCTACTAAATATATGTTCATGTATTCATAAGTCAAATGATGTGATCTGCAGCTGTAACTTTCGATAGGTATTAACAGTTTATATAAAATATCAATAATAATATAGTTAAATGTTATCAATGTTGACCGCAAACAAAATAGGTCAGTATTTTCTAAAATGTCCTTCCTATGAAGATTGGACTGTATACTGACATGTTTGGTAATAGTTTTCCTGCGCTCCACGTCTTACAACCCATCCGGGGTATCCACACATCTAGTTTAATTGAGTATGAAGAAGGAAAGGCATAATTCAGAGTCAATGTGCCCGCAATAGCATTGAGAAAAAGAATGGGAAAGCATATAGAAAAAAAGAACCTCACTATAACAGGCTGGATTCGAAACCCCAACCTCTTCATTGCCACCAAACCAGACCATACGAGGATTACGTTACAGTCCACGTATCCACCGATGTGCGTCTAATTAATAATATCATTTTGGAGACACGATTCTATTAGTGTGTTAGCGTACTTATAAAAAAACTGAGTTTAGAAAATATTCCCAAGATAACCATAAACAAACGTAAAGTAAATCAACTATTTGGGACTTGACAAAATTCTTGTTAAACAGGATGAGAAGCCTCGTAGAACAAAAGACGGCGTGTGAGCGTGCGCAAATAAACGACGAGAAATGTGTCACCCAGAACTAAACGCCGCGCATTACTGCGGCGGACATAATCTCAAATGGAAAAAATAAGCTCAAACCGGGTGTTTTTTTTTCTTCAAAACAATGGAATACAAGAGACTTGTTTGACAAAGAACAAGCTTCGCCCCGTTCGGACAAATACCGCGACAGACAAGAACACGGTCATCTTGAACACATACACACTCGACAAGAGATTGGCGGCCGCTTCCTCTTCTGTCAAGAGACAGGCGTTAACGCGCGATCAAACAGACGAGATTCAAGAAACATAAATCAACAAACGCCGGTAAAACAAGGCCAGTTATCAACNAAAAACCCAAAACTACAACACACGACAGAGTTTTCCCGTTCGAACAATCCTCAACTAGTGCAAGGCGACTCCGCCAAAATTTTCGAGAGATGCTGGCGGGAAGCTGTGGAGGGGATGACAGGGGAGGAGAGGGGGGGTACATCCTGTCTCTTAGAACAGTCGCCTCTCTGCATTGGTGAACATTAGCCGTCCTTTCTCCGAGGAGGAAACTCCCTCTCCCCTACTCCACACATGCAGACTTCCGTAGGTGTGTGTCATACAGCCACAGTGGATCAGTCGACCAATCAGGGGCGGGGGTGATACCTACATAAGCTCACGATCCCTTTCTCCAGATCTGTTTGGGTTCCAGAGAAACAACCGGCCGAGAGAGAGAGATAGAGAGTGAAATGGCGAACCACGACAACGTCGTGAGATTCCACAAGAGAGAAATCGTCCTCGTGTGAAAACTGGGACGTCAGATGCGCCGATACAAGGTCAAGGTTACAACTTCGGGAGTAAAAAAAAAAAAATTAATAATTTACTCATCCCACTCTTTCGCTTACACGCTGGATGTTTCAGGTTCATCGTATTCTCTCCATCTCTCTCTTTCAAAGAACACAGTCCGTGTCGTCACGAAGCTCAATTACAAATTAATGAGAGGCGTACAGTAATAAAAATAAGACGGCGGAAAAGCACTATCGGGGTCGTTGAATAATTTGTACTTTCAAATGCAATCGACACTAGCAAAGTCAGATGAGGGGGAGGGGGAAGGTAAAAATAAAACTAAATATACATAATTTTATATATGGACCGTGTCTTACTACCCATCCTCATTTACATGCATAGTTACACTCATCGGGTAAAGACGAGGAAGATATAATTGAGAGGAAATGTACCAGCATCTACGTGGGACGAAAAATCTGAAACAACAATAAAACAACCCGCTACGGTAGCCGCGTGGTCTAACGCGCTACTCTCACAGTAGACTAGACTGCCAATAACGGGAATATCGGGGTTCGAATCTTGGTAAGATGTAGTGAGGGTAGTTTTTCACCCTTCCTCCACGCAAATGCGGGTACACTTCCTCTATATATAACCTTCCTAGCCCCTAAAACCATTCGTGTAATTAGTACACAGGCGTATAACCAGAGCTAGTAGAAGGACGCGGTGCTAAAAGAAAAGATAAAACAAAAATTCCTCAAGATCCCTGATCAGGATTCAAAGTCCTGACCTTTCCCATCATCGGTAAATAAGACTAGACGAGCCTATCATTTAGTCCGCGTGCCCACCGATGCACGTCGAAGATTAATTAAAATTACTGCGTTTGTTTTTATGTAAATCCTAGAGTTGTAAAAATAGTGTCAGTGTAGTGTGTACTTGTTTAATCTCTTAAAATGATGGAGCTAATTAAAACTCAACTGTAAACTGGATTAGAACCCCTCCTCCCCCACAAGTAGTGTCTGCTCACTTGTCAGAGAAATGAATGTTCAAGTCAACGAGTTGATGATAAGTGTCAATCGCAGGTTTTGAAAATAATGAAGATTTAGGTGCTAGCGAGCGAACAAATTGTACCCAGCACTCGCTCTTATAGATTGGAACAGGGCGTGGGGCATTAATTGGTTTTGGAAACATAAATTTCACAAGCGTCGGATACACCCTTGACTGAGTAATTACAACCCTACAAGGCCTGGGCCCCAAGAGGGGNGAGCCAAGATAAGCAGGCTGTTGGGAATCAAAGTTGTCTTGCCGGGTTAAAAATATGTTTTATCCGTTTAATGTTTAATCTGGTGCTACGCATCTTCCTGCACGCCTGAGTTATCTGCAACTCACATTAATCATAGGACACAGGATGATAGAGGCGAGTTTAAAAGAGGAATTCATAATGTTCCGTCCAGAGGGAGTTATATAATGAAAAATCACGACGTGAAAAACCATTTAACTGGTTCTCGACCTTCCAGACCACTCTAGACGAGATCGTTGATGCTGAGCCAACCCTTCTGTGTCAAGTTAGAAAAACGAGGGAAGAGTGAGAGGGGGAAGGAGGATCCTTAAATTATAGGGAAAAAAACTAGAGTTCCTACGTGGAGAAAGGTATCAGTCTTGCCTTGTTTGGTTTGCCGGGATCGGCGAGGTCGGGGTTCCACACCCGGCTGGTTGTAATGAAGTTTTTTTGTACATAGCGGTTTTTCACTCTCTCCTCCCCAGAAAATGGTAATACTTTTCTTTTCAAATGTGACCTTCCTCATTAGCTTGAATATGAAGATAGCTCGAATGGGTTGTAAAATGTGGAAAACAAGATTTTTTTTGGTAATAATATGTTTTCTCGTTTATATTCCGTGAATAATAATTGCTCACTGCTAGTTCACAGTGAATCAGTTTACTAAAATGAACAGTTCATCTGTCTAGTTCAATAGTTCAGTCATTCACAGGTTCATGACCTACAACCATGCCAGTCATATTATTATACCAAGTCACCGCCGGCTGTTGGCGAATATAGTACCAACTTCCACGAATAGAGGGCGTCATGTGGTCATCACAACGATCCCTCCTGCCGTTAATCTCAGTTTTCTAAACCGGAGCCGCTACTTCTTGATTTAAGTAGCCCCTCATTTGTCTTCCCGAGGCCGAGTTTGACCCTGTTCTAGACCTGTTGCGTCACAGAAAAATGTGTAAGCGTCGGGGATCAAACCCGGGACCTCTAGAACTGTAGCCAAGAACGCTGATCACCAGACCAGAGAGATGGTTAGTTATGTTGTTATATAATTAAAACTCGCTTTACTTTCTTTACAAGTGGATGTAAACTAATGTAATTCCAGCGTTGCTTTGAACGTAATTCCAGCGTTGTTTTGAACGTAGCAACTTAAAGTTACCGGTATTGTATTGTATATTTTCACACATTATTTTAGTTTCTCCATACTTATAGGATGGCTAGAATCATCAAATTTGGCACGCTTATGGCAAATGGATGTGCCAATATGCCTGCCAAATTTTATGATTCTAGTTGTCCCATAAATGTGTCATGTGGGGGGGTTAGAAATTAATTTTTTTAACTTTTTGGAATTTTTCCGCCAGTTAAAGGCTAGAAGCTATAAGTTTGCCAAATTTCAAGTTTCTAGCTCATCTGAAAGTGCGTAAACATTAATGCCAATGAGTGAGTGAGTGAGTCAGACCTTGTGGCTTTATAGTAGTATGATATTGGGACAATGATGCTTATTTCTTGAAGTAGAAGGGTGCTGGAGGTGAGTGGTGAGGGGATGGTGGAAAGGGGTAGTGGAGATGATTGGTGAAGAGAGGTGGTGGAGATGAGTGGTGAAGAGAGGTGGTGGCGATAAGTGGTGAAGAGGAGTGGTGGAGAGGGGTGGTGGAGATGAGAGGTGGAGAGTGGATATGAGTGGTGAAGAGGGGTGGTGGCGATAAGTGGTGAAGAGGAGTGGTGGAGAGGAGTGGTGGAGATGAGAGGTGGAGAAGGGCGGGAGAAAGGGGTGGTGGAGAGGGCTAGTGGATATGAGTGGTGAAGAGGGGTGGTGGATAGGGGTGGTGGATATGGGTGGTGGATAGGGGTGGTGGAGAGTGGTGGTGAAGAGGAGTGGTAGAGAGGGGGCAGGGAGCCTTGACAAACAAGGGAAATGTGAAACAGTCAACTCCCTTTCAACCCAAACATACCTTACATGGCCACTCATTGGATAATCACAGCTGTTTATTTGGTTTCTGTGACCGAGATCAGCAGAATAATCACGCGTTAATTCCTAGTTCACTTTGAACTAGATCACTTCGAGAAGTTGAACTAGTTCAGATGGAACTATTGGTTCGCCGCTAACTACACATCTTTGGCCGGGAAAGTGACAAAGAAAGGTCGACCTGAACGTCTCCTCGGTTTGTGATTGCCGGGCTTGGGTGACCATTCACCGGCTACTTTCTAAACAAGGTCACCCGCAGTTTGGTACTACAACTCCCCCACTAACCCAATAAACGTTGTCTTTTGTTCTCGATAATGAGGATCAGTGTATCACACACCTCGTCGCTTTCACCGGCCCGCGATTCTTCGGCGGAACAAGGTCCAGAACTGATGAGAGTAGAGGGACAATCTCTCACAGAGTTTCACTACCTGGTCGGATATACGCACATGTGCAACTTACAATAGTGTGTTAGAGACGAGGAGAGAGGAATGTTGAGGGAGCGTACCCGAATTTTCGTGGAGGTAGAGTGGAAAAATATTTAGAAAAAAACACCTTCATTTCACCCGACCGGGATCCAAATCTCAATCTCCCTATCATCTACTGTCCAGTATATTGCAAGGGTGACGCCCTAGACCAAATGACCACCGAAGCGGGTCCCTCGGATATTTAAATGGAACGACTGTAATCGATTCATCTCATGTTTTTAAGTCTCCACTTCAGCTAAATTCATACAGTTTTGGTGATCGAATACGACCTAAGTCTTCACTTTCGCAAGAGACTAGGCTGCAGAGAACAAAGATATCGGGGTTCGAATCCCAGGCGGGTGTACATTAGATAGTTTTTCCTAGATGGTTTTCCACTCGTTTTTCACGTAAATCCAGGTACACTTCTTCTCAATTCAACCTTACTCATCCTTAACTCATCACCGTAATTAGTTCATATGCTAGCCGAACGGGTAGTAAGACGCGCTAACAAAACTATAAGAGAAAAAATCCTCCTAAGGACATCAACAGCAGAAACATTATCACAACAATAACAGTGATTTCAGTTGTCTTCTCACACGTATCGACTACAGCGCTAGGTGGTTGAATGTGTCACTAATGTTGGGTCTGTTTTAGACCTGATATGTTAACATGTCAGTCTTGAGATTGAAATCCTAATATAATACTCTGTTCAAAAAAAGTAAACTAGTTCTGCCGGTGAGAATACAATGCTGACAATCTTCACCAGTGATCCTCATATTAAGCCCACAAATAGTCCCCAGAAGCTGCTAGTGGAAAATAATAATAATAATAATAATACTCTTGTTATTATAGGAGGGGATTGTTCGGAACGATCGTCGTAAAATTATACGAGGGAGTAAAGTAAATAAACAATCCATTTACTGGGCCACAGCTTGGGGGTCTGATTCAGATTGAAATACAAGTAAATAAAGAGACAGAGCGCGCGAAGGAGCTTCCGTCTGGACCACATTGATTCACAACTAGGATTGTTTAGTTCTTTAACTATTAGAATATATTAACGTGAACTTGAAAATAGTAATATTCGTGCAAGTTCTTGTTTGGCATTTAGTTGGTCAATTTCACACCCAGTTGGCTAACACAAAGAGTTGGACAATTCATGGTTAGTTGGATAAAACATATCCAGTTGACTAAACATACCCGTTTTCTAACACACGCCCGTTTAGATAATATGTTCCCGGTTTATTGATTTATACCTGGTTGATCAACACACGGGTGGTTTGCTATTACAAAACCGTGAAAGCCAATACACGCCGAATTGGCCAAACCTCGCCTAGGTCTTTCTTATGTTCAGTTTTAGTGTCAAAAACTGTAGACGCGTTCAAAAGATGTTCGTATCCCCCATCAAAAACTAACCAGCCTGAACACCCAAACCTCCCCCTATTCTCTGCAGCACCCAGTGTTTCGTGCAGACTAGCACTTACTTAAACCATTGTAATTAATAAATAAATACATTGCAGGTACACCCTTAGGGGTGTGCGAACGGTGCGGGGCCCTGCACTTGCTTAGGTGACAGAGGGGAAAAAACAAGTTAGGGTGGGAAATTTTTATTTGCGCGCTCGTATGGTAAGTAGGCACCCTGTATAGGTGATCTAGCAAATATTGTTAGAGTGTAAAAACAAATAAAAACATAATTATGTGGTTTGGTTTATTGAACGTGTGAAGCGAGTCATCCGTTTTGATTCCAGTGATTTGCATTTGTTTGCCTGTGGTGGATATTTCTCACAATAACTTTTGAATGAATTAACCGATTTAATTCAAACTTGGCACAGTTGTTCTTTGTAGCTCTATACAAATCAGGTTTGTTGGATAATAAAGTCAAAACAAAGGTTAGGGAGAAATCAACCCTTATATGCATAAAAACACAGCTTCTAGCATTAATTAAACAAAAATTAAGTTTTTAATTGTCATTTTTTGAGGCTGGTAAGTGGGGGCCCCACTAAGGGCAGCCCTGAAAGCCAACGTTCAAACCCACACTTGTGAGGCGAAGGAATGTGCTGCGGACGTTTAATACCGAGAACAAACTGTCCGGGAGAAAAACTGACCAAGCCACAGCTTTAAAAAGCGAATAAAATGCAATGGTACTCACATTTATATAAAGCAATGAACGAGGAAACTTAAACCCGCACTGGTGGGCACGCGGATAAAAGCGTCAGTCTCGTCATGTCTGGTTTTCCAGTGACGGTAAGGTAACAGGATAAGATATTTAGCACCACGTCTTACTACCCATTCGGGTTATACGCTTAAGTACTAATTACGCTAATGGGTTAGGTGTTGGGAAGGTTGTATATAGAGGAAGTAAACCCGCAATTGCGTGGAGGGAGAGTGTAAAACAATTTAGGGAAAAACCACCCCAGTTCACCCAAGCGAGATTTAAACCTCGATCTTCCCGTCCTCGGCAGTCTAGTTCAACACGAAACTAGCGCGTTAGCTAACTACGCCACCGAGGTGGGTAACAGGATAATAGTCCCAATCGGGTGTACAAAGGTGTGTTTATCCTTGATGGTTTCCCAATCCCCCTCCTTGAAAAGGAGGGTACATTTCTTCTAAATTTTAGCTTCCTCCCCAATTACCGTAAATATGCGACTAGCTTGGACGGGTAGTAAGAGTCAGATAGAACTGGCTATTCAAATGTTACTTATCTAATTGGGTAGGGATGAGGAAGGTATTATTTAGGAAATGTACCAGCATTTTCGATGGCACAGAGTGGAAAACTTTCAAGGAAAATTCCCCCTCAATATACCCAGCCGGGAATCGATCCCTAACCTTTTGGTCACCGGTAAAACAGGGTGTATGAGATTGACATCCAGAGAGTATGCCCTAACGGTGTGTAAATATCAGCGGTTATAACCCTTGAAGGAAGAACGATGCAAGTCCAAACTGAGACTTGGCGGGTTCTTTTCCCGCAGCTCTCAATTTAATTTGAAAATAAGCGAAATAAAACGAGTGAAATGTTGTCTATAAACAAAATGACGAAGAAGTGAAATAATAATGGTGATGATGATGTTGATTGTGAAAGTTGAGCGAACACGAACCGTGAAAAGATAGAAGTGAAGTTATTTGAATCTCAGACGAGAAAATAATTACACGCAGGTGGATTGTGTGTTCTATATTAAAATATTTTTAACAGCGGAACGGGGGAGAGAGAAAAAAAATAGAGACTCGATTAATGTTTGTTGATGAGAATCCTCGCGAGGGAGAGGGGTTGAGGGGAGGGGGGAGAGTGTTACCTGCTTTCCTTCGCTTTCATCCGAGGGGGGCGATGTTGATGGAACACCTCCGGACGGACGGTTGATTTGCGTTATTAAACAAACAGTTTCTAGGAATTGTGTCGGGGTTGACTTTCATCTGAGGTGATGATGACGATGGGGTGGGAGGGATCTAAATGAGATGTCAGCGAATGACCAGAGCTAGGTCGTTCCCGTGGCTGAGTTGTTAGGTGAGCCGACTGAAGCTCAGGGGAACTTGGTTCAGTCTCAGACTGTGAACATAATTGTAAATTTGTGTACAGTTTGTGCTCTGGCCTAGTTTAAGACAGTGTGTAAGTCGCGGGCCATAACGTATTCTAGGCTTCTAGCAAATTACGGCTGGTGAAGTGTAACTGGTGAAGTAAGAAAAATGAAGCAAGGCTGGTGAAATGTAACTGGTGAAGTAAGAAAAATGAAGCAAGACTAGTAAAGCAAGGCTGGTGAAGTGTAACTGGTGGGGTAAGGAAGATGAAGCAAGGCCAGTGAAGTGTAACTGGTGAAGCAGGGAAGATTAAGTAAGACTAGTAAAGCAAGGCTGGTGAAGTGTAACTGGGGGAGTAAGAAAGATGAAGCAAGACTAGTAAAGCAAGGCTGGTGAAGTGTAACTGGTGAAGCAGGGAAGATGAAGCAAGGCCGGTGAAGTGTAACTGGTGAAGCAGGGAAGATTAAGCAAGACTAGTAAAGCAAGGCTGGTGAAGTGTAAATGGTGAATTAAGGAAGATGAAGCAAGACTAGTGAAGCAAGGTTGGTGAAGTGTAACTGAAGTAAGGAAGATGAAGCAAGACTAGTAAAGCAAGGTTGGTGAAGTGTAACTGGTAAAGTAAGGAAGATGAAGCAAGACTAGTAAAGCAAGTTGGTGAAGTGTAACTGAAGTAAGGAAGATGAAGCAAGACTAGTAGAGCAAGGTTGGTGAAGTGTTAACTGGTATGTAAGTAAAATAAAGCAAGACTAGTGAAGCATGGCTGGTGAAGCAAGACTTATAAAACACATATTTATTGAAGATGGTTGGTAGAAAAAGAGAGTCCTGGTCTCCATGGTCAGGCGTGATAAGCGCGGCACGTGAAGTAAAGGCTATTGGACCACCCTGTATAGAGAAGGTCGCGGATAGGTAAACAAAGAATTCGGACCGTCACGAAGAGCAGTTAAATCGAATGAAGTTGCGTATTTACCTGCCTGATCTTCTCCGTATCAGACAAGTTGAGAGTGGCAGGATGTTTGGGTGAGGGGTCAAAACGTATGACAAACCGAGGACTAATATTGACGGATGTAATTTCTCACCCACTCATCAGGTGACTGCTGGTGCATTACTTATAAACTAGCTCTTCTCATCATGTTTCGTGATACTAAATAATTCCAACTGCTAATAGCCAGTGTAGGTACTTGAGGCTAGTAATATTTAGTTTAAGTAGAGAGGAGAGATGTTATAAGCAAACAATTGGTCTGGGCTTTCTGCAGCCTGTGACTATAATAAAGGAAGGGGTGGGGTGAGCAAGGGATGTCTTTGAAATTCCCGATTTAAGAGCCTATATCAGGGCCGATTAACCGGAATATTAGCTACAGGATAGATCGGGATATTAGTTACATGATTAACAGGTATATTAGCTACAGGATTAACCAGAATATTAGCTACAGTATTAACCGGAATATTAGTTACAGGATTAAACTAGATATTAGTTACAAGATAAACCGAGATATTAGTTACAGGATTAATAGGGATATTAGCTACAGGATTAACCGGTATATTAGCTACAGGATTAACCGGGATATTAGCTACAAGATCAACCGAGATATTAATCCAAAATTAACCGGGATATTTGCCACGAGATTAACAGGGATATTAGCTACAGGATTAACCGTGATACTAGATCCAAAATTACGCTCGAATCAGGAAACAAAGTGGGATTTCTTCACTTTTCATATGAAAACAGCGAGATTGTGAACAGGTTAGCAATTATTTTACATTTTAAATTATACATTTTTTGTTTTGTCGTATATTAAGAGTTTGGCTAAACAATTTTTATTAGTCTCAAATTCCATAGATTACAGATCACCGCACCATGATGATATATCTGATTCGAGCGGTGTTACCTGCCTTGGTACAGTCGCATTTTAATAGGATGGACCTTTTAGATAACAAAAACATATTTATTTGCGGCCAACATTGATAATATTCTACTATATTTTTGTGGTTATTGTATATGTATTTATAATATATCACATGAATTGACGTAAGAAAACACGAGAGGAACTCTAGTAACTGGTCTAGCTCTCCGATAAGGTTCCTCCTAATATCCTAATTACTGTCCTGGGGTGTGGTTGTTGTCCGTGATTTGAGAAGTGCTCTCAACTTACTCGACACGTATATCTCGCACCACGTTCTGACAGCAGTAATTTGTTTCTTTCACCTGTAAACACGGACGTTGAACGGAAGAGAACCACCGATTAACAGGGAATAACAGAACAACTTTCTGTCTTTTACTCTTGTCACAGTACAATACAATCATCAAGATGTTACAACAACTGCTATAGCAGCCGATATTGTCTGATAGGAGCCTCGTGGGGAGAATTGAGTGGAGGAATCAAAGTTCTCTGTCTTCTACTCTTGTCACAGTACAATACAATCGTCAAGATGTTACAACTGCTATAGCAGCCGACATTGTCTGATAGGAGCCTCGCAGGGAGAATTGAGCGGAGGCATCAAATTTCGAACGTTCATTGTTTTCCTGGCGTTATTTCTCTCGCTCTATTTCAACTGCAGAGCTAGAAGGTTTGCTATCACCACGTCTTACTACCCGTCCGTACTATAAGCATATGTACTAATAACGCTAATGTGTTAGGGATGAGGAAGGCTCACCACCCTCAGTACACCCAATCGGGATTCAAACCCCGATCTCCCCATTATTGGTACTTTCCAATTTAATGTGAGAGTGACGCCTTAAACCACGCGCCCACCGAAGCGAGTAAGAGCGGGAAATGCCGAGTTTCATATAAAATAAAATAAAATAAATAATTTAATTCGCGTGTTTCAGTTCATTTGATTTATTTTTCTTAGGAAGTACTTATTTTATATAATACGCTTTATAATC
Source organism: Timema bartmani (assembly GCA_902151455.1). NCBI lineage: Eukaryota > Metazoa > Arthropoda > Insecta > Phasmatodea > Timematidae > Timema > Timema bartmani. The sequence goes on from CABFWB010002843.1 coordinate 84,586, forward strand.
CTTTATTAGGGGTGAATAGGTAAATAGTTCTGGTTTTAATGCTATTAGTATTATATTGTTGTGTTTTCCCTCCCCCTCCTTCCCGGGTTATATACATACATTAATTACACTAGGGATGAGGAAGGTATGATCATATAGAAAACTATAATTTATTTATGGTACAGTTTTAGAGTAAGTGTACCAGCGTTTGCATGGAAGAAGAGTGAGGAATCATTAAGCTAGAAACCAGCCAGTCGGGATTAGAACCCTGATCTCTCCGTCACTGTAAATCCAGTCTTATTTCGAGCCCGAAGCTTCAGACCGCGCGACCACCGGTGCAGGTCAAGTGTTTGTTGTTTCTCGAAACAAAACAAGAAAACGAAGTCAGAGTAGTGAAGGAGTCCGGAGAGTATTTATTGTGACTCGATATCAGGTAGAGGAGGGGATAGAGGGGGAGGAGGAAGGAATCTAGTTCACACATGCGGCACAGTCCGTGAGGTGAGAATCAGGTCGCATCTACAAGTCTCTGGGACATAGTTCATCAAACCACCGCTCCGAGGCTCTGTGAGTCACAGATAGACATAGAGCAAGAGAGAGGGGGTGAGCGGAGGAACGAGGAGAAAGAGGGAGAGGGAGATACCCTCAACTAATCCCTCAGAGAAGCACCAGACCCGTAAAATGGGACTGGGGGGAGGGAGGGACTCAATAGGATATTTTTACTTCCCCCCTCCACGTCACACTCCTTTCTAGAACTATCCGCATTTCGCTACAATTTTGAGGTAGGAAGGTACATTTTAAAAGAAATATAGCCGCATTTGATTAAAAGGAGAGTAGAAAACCATTTAGATGGACAAATCCTCAATTCAACATCTTGAAACCCATTTTGGTGGCTGCATGATCTAAGAGGTCACTCTCATAGTAGACTGGACTGCCGATAGTGGGGAGATTGAGGTTCGAATCTCGGTCAGGTGTATTCAGGGTTTTTTTAATTCCAAAATAGTTTTCTACTCCCCCTCCACGCAAATTTGGCCACACTTCCTCTAAATATGACCCTCATAATCCCTAAAAACATTGCCGTAATCAGTAAATAAGCGCGAACGGGTAATAAGACGCGGTGCTAAAAAAATCTTTAATATTCGCCATGAGCCTTGCAGTATTTTAAGATAAATTTTTGAAATGAAGAGAGATAAGTTCTGGTCAAATTGCGTGGTGTCCGTAACAGATATTCAACAACTTTTGAGATTACTTTGAATATCAAATTAAATAAATGTATTCACTTGAGCAATATTTTACTTATTTTGTACAAAAACGTTTTTTGGTTTAAAGTCTATCTAAATACCGACCTTAACTGACCGTCCCTTTTTCATTTCGCCTTAAGACTATAGTGTTATTTCTTGCGTCTACAAGCTGGTCGCCATTATTATAATGTTATTTATCACAGTTCACATTGGGTAGTCTATATTTATATGGTTTTACGGATCGTGGTTCATTCCCCGAGGAGGGCAACATATTTGTAATATTATTTATCGCATCGTGGGTACAAGCCTATCGTTCTTGATCATTGTTCATGCGGGGATAATTCATTAAGGCCCTTGGCCCTGTCGAGTGAAAGTCTAAAACCTATTTTGTGGGATGGTGGGCGGGAGGGTGAAAGGCGTGGCGTAGCTTCACAACCGACCAAAGTATCCTTCCGCGCGCCAACAAGAACAGATGAATCATGGAAAACGTAGATGGCGCGGACAGGTCTTGCGGAAAAATCGTACATTTGGAAATATCAATTTTCTCGAGAACGAGATAAATTTTTTGTGTTAATATCTTCAACACCTCTTCTAATATAATGTATCAATGTTTATTAAGTGTTACATTTTCTTATTTTTTTGCTATGCAGCCGGCAGTTTTCTATTGAAAAATGTCAAAATTATTGATATTTTATCACTGTTAAAATTTTAGAAAAGGTGTGTATATAAAAAGTATAACTTAATCAACATGCTTCTATTCTTGAACAAACCGTTTCCGAAAAGAAAATTGCAAATTAATAAAAATTCTTGAAGATAACTTTTTTTTCCATGGCTCTGCATTTCCACGCCAAATGAAAAGGGCCAATCGAACTTTATAGATATCTGGTCCACATATGGTATCTAAAACCTATTTTGTGGGATGGTGGGCGGGAGGGTGAAAGGCGTGGCGTAGCTTCACAACCGACCAAAGTATCCTTCCGCGCGCCAACAAGAACAGATGAATCATGGAAAACGTAGATGGCGCGGACAGGTCTTGCGGAAAAATCGTACATTTGGAAATATCAATTTTCTCGAGAACGAGATAAATTTTTTGTGTTAATATCTTCAACACCTCTTCTAATATAATGTATCAATGTTTATTAAGTGTTACATTTTCTTATTTTTTTGCTATGCAGCCGGCAGTTTTCTATTGAAAAATGTCAAAATTATTGATATTTTATCACTGTTAAAATTTTAGAAAAGGTGTGTATATAAAAAGTATAACTTAATCAACATGCTTCTATTCTTGAACAAACCGTTTCCGAAAAGAAAATTGCAAATTAATAAAAATTCTTGAAGATAACTTTTTTTTCCATGGCTCTGCATTTCCACGCCAAATGAAAAGGGCCAATCGAACTTTATAGATATCTGGTCCACATATGGTACCACCTATTTTTCATTCATTTAATTGTATCCATACAATAAATTATATATTAGGTAAATTTAATTTTTGGGAGAATATTTCTTTAAAGCTATATCAACACCACCAACTTAATATTTGTGATTATTTGGCACTATCTGTGACTTTATTCCTGTTTTTAATCAGCGGTGGTACGTATTCTGTACCACTGCCCATACAAGACGTAATGATTTGTGTTCTTTGAAGTTTTATTTTGTTTAAGAATTTATCCAAAGCTATTTTGGAAGCAGAAATGGTAGTGTTACATTCATAAACCTTTTATATTAGTTATTTTACAGTAACAATGTTTAAAAAAAATTAATTGTTGAATTTAGTGAATTTATGTTATAGCTAACACCTAACCTAAAATATTAGCTTATTTCAAAATTTGAATTGAACTTTAGTTTTCCTATTATATATGAAAATTAAGGGTAGTTTAATGAAATCACATATGTAAATTTATTGAAGTGTTTATTCAGCGTTATTTCTGTATTGAACAGGGTTAATATGCTAGCGATATAGCACGTGTTATTTCACTGATTATGGAATTGAGATGATTAAAATATGATTAATAAAAGAATATGTTTTGTCCCGATGAACGCAGATCTTATCTGTTCGGTGAATATTGCACGAGTGTCCCCATCTTCACCTTTCAACAGGGTTGTTAACCAAGATTTTGTTTCTAGAATGTTCTAATAACGTGATGCAATCAATCATCCCTCATCTCTTCCCTCTTGTTCTTGAAGAAGATTTTGCCTGGGTGGCTGATATAGAGAGTGATAGAAGAACGATGCACCATCTAGATATATAGTGCGAAATACAGTCTAGATTAAATAAATTTGGAGTATTATTCCGTTGGACTAGATCTGATAATTTATATTAAATGGTCAAAAAGGTTGTGCGAAATACAGACGTCACAAGACTAACATAATAGGACTCTAAACTACGGTAGAGCCATCTATGACCCAAATCTATCCTCTATAAAAAGCGAGAAATAGCTCATTAAACTATGAATTAATTAGCTACTAATTTGTATTTTAACGTTAAGTAATTATTCCTTTATTGTACCCAAAATGTTGTCAAATACACTCAGCAATTAAAAGTATATCAGATTTGTTGTAAGCCACTCTCTAGCTAACCAAGCTGAACTGTAGTATGTTTGTTGTATGCCACTCTCTAACTAACCAAGCTGAACTGTATTATGTTTGTTGCAAGCCACTCTCTAACTAACCAAGCTGAACTGTAATATGTTTTTTGTAAGCCACGCTATAGCTAACCAAGCTGAACTGTAATATGTTTGTTGTAAGCCACGCTCTAGCTAACCAAGCTGAGCTGTAATATGTTTGTTGTAAGCCACTCTCTAACTAACCAAGCTGAACTGTAGTATATTTGTTGTAAGCCACTCTCTTGCTAACCAAGCTGAACTGTAGTATGTTTGTTGTAAGCCACTCTCTAGCTAACCAAGCTGAACTGTAGTATGTTTGTTGTAAGCCACCCTCTAGCTAACCAAGCTGAACTGTAGTATGTTTGTTGTAAGCCACTCTCTAGCTAACCAAGCTTAAGTGTAGTATGTTTGTTGTAAGCCACTCTCTAGCTAACCAAGCTGAAGTGTGACCGGCGGTTTGTGAGGTCAATGCCGCTATTTAATTCATTTACAGGACTCGGTTACATTTGAAAAGGAACGTGAGAAAAGCTTTCATGTTCGTAAATACTCATTTGAGAGGCGGTAATAAAGACCTGAGCAGGTATAAATGTGGTTTGAAAATGTTAGCAAAACTGGATTCTAAGTTCCGTGAAATTTAACTTGAATTTATCTGGACAAGTCTTGAAATTGTGTTAGGTAATATTACTTCAATCAATTACGAGAATTAACTACTTGATAATAGAGATCACACAAGGTTTTATTTCATATAATGAAAAATAAAGCTAAAATTTGCGTGGTCAACACAATGAAACATGTTTTATTCTTGAGGACGACAACCAATACATATCCGGGGACCGAAAAACCCAGTTTTATTGAATTTATAAAAATTTCCTCTAGCCTATCTTAACGAAAGAATTGGTTAAAATTACTAGCTCATAAATAAGAAGTTTAGATTTTTAACAATAATTTACCATTTAGAAAAAAAATTAAATTAAAGCCAAGAAATTTTGCATTAAAAAAATTGAATATCAAAACCACATCTTTTACTTGGTATTCGTTAAAATCGTACACTATTTGGCACAAATCGGTTTTAAAATCGTACAATATTTGGCACAAATCGGTTTAAAATTGTAGGTATGTATAGCCAACCAGAAAAATAGAAACTTCTTTATTAGCTTGAAATAATAATTTATTTACTTGCAGCGATGGTCTAATCATCAATGTGCATTTAGTCTGGTTTGCCACTGACGGGGAAGTCGAGGTTAGAATCCCGGCAGGCCGTACTAAGGATGTGTCTGCTTATATTGTTTTCCGCTCTCCCATCACGCAAATTTGGGTACATTTCTTTTAAATTAAGCTTTCATAGCCTTAATAAACACGCTAATTTAGGAGCTACCTGGTTCATTGAAATATTCACCGAACTGTAGTAGACTACTTAAGCTTAATTGAAGAAAAAATGTATTGAGTTGTGTTATTAATTGCCACAAACAGTTTTAAGATATCCCCTAAAGTAAAGAATTTATCTAGAATTATAATGGAATTAAGAATTATTTATAGGCCTGAGGAGATACGCTTGCAGTAGATTGAACTGACGATGAAGGGGAGATACGCTTGTAGTAGATTGGACTGCCGATGAAGGGGAGATACGCTTGCAGTAGATTGAACTGACGATGAAGGGGAGATACGCTTGTAGTAGATTGGACTGACGATTAAGGGGAGATACGCTTGCAGTAGATTGGACTGACGATGAAAGGGAGATACGCTTGCAGTAGATTAGACTGCCGATGAAGAGGAGATCCGCTTGCAGTAGATTAGACTGACGATGAAGGGGAGATCGATGTTTATATCTCAGCCGGGTGTAATGAGTTTTTTTCCAATATAGTTTCATCCATAGAAGCCATTAAGGTAATTAGAACATAAATGTATAACCCGAACGGGTAGTAGGACACAGTGAAAAAACAATTATTTTATTTTTAATTTTGTCTTTTACGACAAGTAGTCCTGTGTTCTTCTCATAATAGCATGTCCAGATACAAAACCCACAACGAACAAACTAATACAAAATAGTTGTCAGATTTGTAAAATGAGTTTTAATTTTATAAACGAGCTAGAATTAATTTAAGTCTTAATTCGATTAGGAAATTAATTAATTATAGTTTAAAATTTATATATTATATAAGAANTAATACAAAATAGTTGTCAGATTTGTAAAATGAGTTTTAATTTTATAAACGAGCTAGAATTAATTTAAGTCTTAATTCGATTAGGAAATTAATTAATTATAGTTTAAAATTTATATATTAAATAAGAATAATAAATTAGTATGTTTTACGCTTATATAAATTAATATTAATTTGTTCCAACTTATTTCTCAAATTTCTTTCCATATTCGTAACTTTCTTGGGACAAAGCGGAGACGTGTTATTAATTACCCATATACTCGACAGACTGATTTTCACATGAAGCCCGTTGTTTGAAAATTGTAAACTCATGTTACCACAACGACGGAAATAAAAATATTGCTAGAACATTTACATTCATAGCAAGTTTTATTAATGATGTAAACATGATTCATACAGTAATCGATAAGGAAGTATTATTAGGAGCTTTTGATACGGTTTAAATGGACTTTATTATTAATAAATCAAATAAGACATATTTCCAGAATACTAAAGTTTAGTGACCTTCAATGAATGTTGGTGGTCGAACGTAGGATTTCTATAAAAATCATGGTTTAGTTCCCTCCTTTACGATGTTATTTTCCGGGTGACGGAATAAAGAATGAGCTAAAGATGACGTGATTAACTGGATTGGTACAAGGGTCTGAACCCTTGGCTTTGACATAGAAGGACGTCGTTCAATTCCTACCATGTACACTGAGGTTTAGTATTACCTTAAGGTGGCTTTCCACTCTATATTATCAGTGAATGTTGATGTGTTTCCTTGAAGTTTGTTCCACTCATCCTGTCTCCTTAGATATGTCCATGCAGTTAAGAGCGTGCATCACATGCCCATCAACTCTGTAATACAGTCGACTAGAAATTTTAAATTCACACGAACACTATTGTATTTGGATCATTTCTGACTAAACATTAATGGCGATAGAGAGTTAACATAAGTTCCTAATATTGAACATTGTTGAAATATTAAATAATATTTGGATAAAAAGTGCATTGAAAAGGCCGTTTTTGACCAATTTAGAATAGCTTCACAGATAATCACTGTGCACAAATCTTCATTCTCTCATAAAAGGGACATACTGTAGTTATTAACAAGAAACTTTGTCGCTTTGTCCCCCATCGTCACCGCGGAAAATGTCGAGTAATTATTATGCACTGGACACATTTTTGACATATCGTAGGTGTTTTCTTTTCTCTTTTACTCCCAAACCACAAACTCAGTTGCGAGCCGGGCCGGTAGCCGAGTTGGGCCTGCTATGATGAACGCTCTTAGGAAGCAAAGCACGGAAAGAAAACTCGTTTTGAATATGGAAGAAAACAATTTTCTGCTCGGCTGCGCTAGGAAAGTTTATTAACTTTTTATGACAACTAATTTATCACGCGAGAAAAACAAACCTTGTCTAGTAGCACGGATGGTGTAAATGTACTCTTAAACAAGGGGTACAGGTTCTTATCCCGAATGAATACTATAAACAAAGGTTGATGGAGGGGGGGGGATTTTCACTTTGTGATTTTAATTCTCCTCTCAGGAGAATTTTGGCTAATTTAATCTCAATTCACCAGTCGTGCCTTGTCTAGTTTTATTAGTCGCTATTTAGAATTGGCTGGAACTCTAGCGCAACTCAACACACGCTAGGTCGATGTCACTTATCCCTTGATATTTCAGCACCTACTGGCCCGCAGTACAGAAGTGTATGAACAGTTGACAATAATTGCTATCTCACGGCGCTCTAAGCACCTAGATCTCCCCATCTACCACCACTATATCCTACGATCCATCTGGACAAAACAAATTCAATTACGTTAAGGTGGGGATGCTGGGAATGCAAGTTATTAACTCGCAGTTTTTTATAGCAAAAAATTGTTGGGCAAAATAAATAAAATATTGCTCCACTAGAAACATTAAGTTACTCACATGGCTACCTCAACATTTCTTGAATATTTAAGGATGTCCTGGGATTTAATGACAACTTTTTCTCTTCATTTAAAAAGTTTATTATCTATTGCCGTTTTACTCTTGACAGATATTAAACAACCGTTGATATCACCATGGGAAGAAGACTCCATATTTATATTGAAGGAACATTTTATTTATTTCGGTCAGAAAAAGTTTTGCTATAAAAACTGTAAAAAATCTACCCTTAGCTTGTGTTTCCTGCATCCCCACCTTAAGATTGTGTTACACGAGGCAACTCTACCCGCCACTACTGCAGCACCCACTACTAGCAACCTTCAAGTAGCTTAGTGTGACAGTGTGGTTACCACTCGCATGTCCATTTAGCGACTGAAGATAATCGCAACTTAATTGAACGTGTTCAAATCTACTCGCCACTAGCGCGCTATTCCATAGTCACGTGGCCTAATCACCGGTACTAATAGCGTGGGAATAGCCTCGTGTGACAGCCAAGTTGCGTCCTCATCAATAAAGTAGTCGCTACTGAGGTGACGTTTGCTGATTTATGTGTGTGTTTAGCAGCCTGTCTGAGATATCAAAAGCTTTGAAGGGGTCGGGTGATGATATAATCCGGTTTTTGAATAATTATCAGAAATACGAGGAATTGTGGTAAAAAGCAGTTGAAAACATATCAGAAGAAACGCCCTGGAGGACAATTTCACAAAGCTGTATCGTGAACTGAAGGGGTGGGTTTAAAATTTCGGGATGAGAATACACAGAGGAAAAAATAAATAACTTAAGAGATGGATACTAGCTGTCGTAAAACGTGTCGACGATGGCCAATGGATGAATTTTTCAAAGGTGTGTGTGTGGACCAGACGGGCCTACTCGTCTCGACTAAAAGCAGAGAATAGTAGCAACGTGTGACAGGCGAGTAGCAGCTACTAAGAAATGGTGACCAGTAGCGGCAACTAGGTGGCTGCGATTAAAGTCGCCTCGTGTAACACATACTTTAGTGGGGTAAAGACGATGGAGGTAGAATTTAAAGGAGATGAATTTTCGTGAAGAGAGTGTGAGAAATTATTTATGAAAAACTGTCCTTAATATACCAGGCTGGAATTCAAACCCTAACCTCCGCGTTATCAGCAGACAAGACTGGGAGAATAGCCAGACACCTTGGTCCACGAGATCACCGATGAGGGTTTTATATTTAATTAATTAAAAGCCAGAAAGAATCATGGCTGGGATTGTGGTGGGGTGCGTATAACCCGAACGGGTAGTAAGACGCGGTGCTAATAATAATAATAATAATAATAATTGTGGCGGAAGGGCCGTATTTATATTCCAGTCTCGGGAGTCAACCAATCTACAAATACACGAAATAATCAGCAGTTCAAATGGAGGAATGGCTGGCCCGTATCTCCACTATATATATAAGGCCTTAAGTCTCCCGGTCTTGGCACAACGGGCGAGTGTGGTTCTATTCCACACCACTGGAGGCGCTACCACCGCGGCGGGAAGTTATTTAAGTAATAGGAGGCAATCTAAGTGATGGATGACCACAGCCTTTGTGATTAGGAACACCCGAATGTGTAATTTGAAAAAGAAAAAACGATGTGGAGAGAAATAGCATTAGGAATATATTTTTTAAAAGCAATGTTGGTAAGGTACGGTAAATTATTCTCCATTGGCCATTCCCAAGTAGAGCTTCCGAAACTAAGTATCCCCATTAGTTTATATCCTAGCAAAGTGTTTAGAGTGGACAGGGCAATGAAGTAGGGCTTAAGGAACCACATTTTGTTTTGCTTTGTTTGGACATAGAAATATTGATATCGGGTTAAAATATGTCATATACAGGCCGTTCGGAAACTCATAGCCCAAACTGCACATACAGTTTGTTTGAACCAAAAGTAATACAAAATCCCTGTACACTTACATCCAGAAAACTATGCTAATACCATTAAATTTTGTTAAAAGTTTCGGTGTACAGCGCCGGGAGAGCAAAGCTATTCAAGCATGCGTGTACAACAGGTTGAATAAGAGTTAGGCGCTAGGCATTACACACCTCGACATCTTGGAGCAGGGTAGCAAAACATATCACAAGCAATAGTAAACAACACACCAGGCCATCTAGAAATGTGAATACGTTCTGAGGAATATCATTAGCGGTACTACATCACATAAAGTGCTTGCCATTATTACATGTGCAGTGCCGCGCGCCTAATTCCTATGCAACTTGTTGTACACCCATGCTTGAACAGCTTTGCTCTCCCGACGCCATATGCCAAAACTATAAACACAACTTAATGGTATTATTTAATTTTTTTCGGGATGTAAGTGTACAGGGAATTTGTATTACTTTTGGTTCAAACAACAAGCTAGGTCTATATAAATGTTCCCTAAATCAAATTGGTCAATTAACGCCCTCACCCCTGCACCCCCGCAGCCAGATGCTCAGCTGTCAATAAATACAATGAATTATATTTACAACTTTTTACGGATAAAACAATAGAGATAGATCTTAAAGCCTGTCATAATAAAATGCTATATTTAGACAAAACGATTTAACTTTGTCGTGACCAAGTGTAAACATTCCTCCAAGTTGGTGAAACCTCTAGCGCCTTGTCATAAGCGCGAGCTACCTCCACTGTTTGATAGCTCTCAACTTGAGTGAGTCGTAGTGTAGCTATGTTTCCCAG
>CABFWB010002844.1:13409-57655 GCA_902151455.1 Timema bartmani
GTATTCACTATAGCAAAGTTTAAAATTCACAATTCACCACCGATTAGAGTTTTCTTGCCAGCTACTCATTTACGTTCTCTTCAGGCTCTTAACAAGCATTGAAAAAATTAAATCTCGCAGCAAAACAGATTCAACAGGCAGAAAATATTTATCAAACAATTCAACGAGTGCATCGTATTTCAACTAAAGTCGGTGCTGGGTACACTTAAGTTATTAATTTCAAAAAGCATCTTTGTCCAAAGCATTGAAAAATAGGCCTTGTCTTCTAGTTTTACTCTTGATATGGTTTGTGTCAAAGAAACTCTCCATCCTAGGTATATGAAGAGATAATTCCTTTTTCAGAGTAAACACCCTCAATACGCCAATGGTGCTGGTTTCTCCGTCATCAAACATTGTGAATGCCAATGTATATTCCTTCCTTGGGAATCTCAGGTCTTCAATTGTTGGATGCACATTGTATGTCTGTAAACTCGAGAAATTACTATCCCTGGTTTTATTCAACACAGGATTAAACATTGGATGATCCCATCCTCATCGCCATTGTAAGATACAATTTCAACTGTAAACGCTTTCATTCTGGTAACACTTAACATTTAAAAGTCACAATATTCTGTCTCAACATCCATCCAACTCACAGATCATCATCCTCCTCTCTACTGGCCAAAACAACATTACCAACTTCACTAAAATGCAGTGGCGTATTCTGAGAAAATTAATAGGTATGCTGTACTCTAAAAGCTGCAGGGAGGATTCGTGGGTCAAAGACTCTTAACCACCGTTGGTCAAGAAGGTCAAGAGATGCTTCTCCTGGAAATATGTAAACATGAGTACCTCTAGCTTAGAGCAATGGATCTCAAACATTTATGTTTTTTTCGTACTCGCATTCTATCTTGGTCAACTTCGCACCTCCCAACTCCCCTTGTCTCTCTTTTTTGACCTATTTATATCTTTGTTTCAATATCCACCTTTACAGCCTATTACATATTCTGACTTCATAAAAGTACACCAGAACTATGCTCAAAACACAACAAAATGTGAAACTACTGATGATTATCATCCACTCAAATTGTAAAGGAATATCAAAACGCAGCACACTGCAGTTCATCGCAATACCTAAATAATCTAAGGTTTAAGTAAAAATGTCAAGACTAAGAGTTATGAACACACTTCTGACTGTATAAGAGTGACATACACTATTCAATTGGTTGAGTGTAATTAAAAGTACATACAGGTAGCATTTTCATTTTTCATTTATTTGAGCGTGCACTTTCTGGGCCAAATGATTATATCAGCACACGACTTAACTTAAATATAGAACAAACACAACACCCAACCCCCCAGCCGTTAATTCATCACCGTGAGAGAGGAAATCCAAATTTTACCAATAATATTTTTTAGGCCATACCGGAAATCAAACCCGGCACCCTTAGCTCAGTGGGCAGGCAAACTGCCAACTGAGCTAAGGTGTCGGACTCGCAGGTGGCAATACGCAAAGTAAAAAGAAAATATATATAAAAAGAGTAAAATGAAGTACTACATGGATCAAGCGTCCATCAGAACTTGGTGGGAGGAATAAGGTGGATTGTCCAACTCACGTTGCAATAATAATTATGAGCCTAAAACTATCTATTAAATCCTAATTATGCTCCAGAAGCTATTTAGATCCATAAACTGTGATAACAGTAACAAAGGGGAGATTTTTTTTCTAGTGGGCTTATTTCTCTATCGCTACGTCGTTGGCTTATTGCTAAGACATACATCTGAAAATAAATGTTATTTTACCTTTTCCTGCTCAATCATTTTGAAACTGTGAGATTAATCTCCTAACTTTTGGGATTCCCTGATGTATGATTATATAAAATCACAATGACTTATAATTAGATAATGTATGCTGCAAAAATATATAAACTTATACACAACAACCAAAAGAACAAGGTTAAAACTCCATAAATACTTCATACTAAAAAATAAAGACACTGTCTAGCTACTAGCCCCTCATTCCCCACCCTCCATACCCTACTTCAACCGTGTATACTCTAAAATGGTGGTAAATATGCTTGCCAAATACATGATGATACATGTGCCTAGAATGCATAAACATAATCAAATATGTATTAACTATTGCATAGCTTGAAGCTTGTTATTTATACGATTATTTCACATATATTATTTGCATTTATTTTATTTTATTTTACTTGAGCTATACTAGCCTAGTAAATAATCATTGTGATCTTGATTCTTGAATATTTGTTCAACAGTTGGAACACTGTTTTGCTTGTGATAAGTATTCAGCAAGCCCTGGGTTGTAAACAAGCTAGTTCATTGGCCAATGTTTGGAAGTGAGGGGCAAGGGGGAGTGTTGCAACCCCATAGACATTGGTCAAGGTCATTAGAACTTCTCTAGCTTTGCTTGCTGTTTTCAAGCAGCAGGTCCTGAGCTTCATAAGCTGGGTAGGTAGAAGACCCTTTTGGAGGAATAATTACTTAAAACACAATATTTTTGAATTATGAAATAATATTAGTTTATAAATTAATAAGATATAGATACATTATACTTGTATATTTATCCACAATTTAAACATTACTGTCCGCACAGTTTGCACAAACAACATTGAATCTAGAAACTAGTCCATATAATCATGGGTATGCGGCGCAGGACTAGCATACCCAGAGAATACGCCACTACTAAAATGTAATATCTAGGCTGCAGATTTTGCATATATGAATGGTTTGTTTTTTTCCATTTTCCATTCTATATGCCAGCACTACAAATAATATATATGTTACCGTTAAAGTGTAAAAATCCATTATTCCATGAAATTACTAGGTATTTCATGAATTACCTGACTGAGTCAGTTAAAGTATATAATAATGTTGTATTCTATGCTTTAACTAGTTATTTCAGAGAATAACAAACCCCACTCCATTAAAGTTTAAAATGAAAATTTATTTCAGTATTGTAACAATGCTTTAATACAACATTGCAATACATTTCTCTCCACAATGATTTCATAATTTAATGTTTAGGATGTGATCTGTTTTAGTAGTATAGCTATATGGTTTTAGGCAGGTTCGACTGGAGCCAGTCTACTAACCTGTTTATCAACTGGTCTCGTGTAGACGTGGATTCACAATACAATCAATTTCTTTGAAGGGAACTTTCACTCAGCATACAATATAATTCCTAGGAAGTGAGTGTTTACTCTTTAAAACCCAGTTTGTTCTTACCTACGTCCTTTGTCCACAAGCCAGTCTAGTGACTTGAACACAGTTCTCTACACAGTTCCCCTACGCATTCCAGTTCCAGTCTGTTGTTAACCGTCTGTGGTGCATAGTTTCGCTATTTGATGTATCCTTTTTTCTGTAATGCCCTCAATAGCCCTTTAATAGAAATTTAAAATTTTAATGTGGACTATAGTTTGTCAAATTTTTCTAAATTCTTATTCTCAAGTGAGCTTTAGAGTGTGACAGTTATTGCGTGAATTTGGACAATGAGCTCTGCAAATGTGAGTGATGTAAACAAAAATGCTGTAATGAAAGACAGGTCTTAATATTTACCGAGTGTGTGTGATGTGAAAGAGAACAGTGCTTTGCTTACCCATGAAAAGTTGTCAAGAAATCTAAAATAGCTATTGGTTACTTCAACGTTATGATGTCCTTGAAGATAATGGAGTAGAAAAATTAATATTGACAGTAACAGATGCAAAACCTGATGTTGTGTTTTATTGTTCAAGCGATGCATTGTTTAGTATTTTATATTAAACGCATTTATCCATTGGACAAGGTGGTAGAAACCGTCTGATAAAAGAAATTAGTTGTCGTTATTAATATTACTCGAAATGACATGAGGATGAATTAGGGGTTTGTGAGCCTTGTCAACAATAAATAAAAATGGGAAAGAAAGGCGTTGTTAAACCCATGGTATTTTCACATCTGAACTCAAGATGTCAAGTAAATCTTCTAGATTTCCAGTCTCAACCTGATGGAAACTATAAATTTATTTTAGTTTATCAAGACCATCTTACTAAATTTGTTGTAATAAGACCTCTTCAAACAAAGAGAGCAGAAGAAGTTGTTACGCAATTGCTTGATATAGTCCTGTTGTTTGGCGCTCCATGTATTCTTCAGTCTGACAATGGCAGATAATTTTGTAATAAACTTATAGATGACATAAAAATAACTTGGCCAGAGCTTTAAATCATTCATGGTAAACCGAGGCATAGCCAGAGCCAAGGTAGTGTTGAGATAGCTAACAAGAACATAGAAAACATGTTAACAAAAGGATGCAGGGCTCTTAACTCTGGTATTGAGAGGCTATGTATGACTATGTACCTAGAGTTGGACTGTCAACAACTCCTATTCCGAAAAAAAATTTTATTCTGTGGAGGATGAATAACAATTATATAATGCTTTGAATGTGTATCAAGTATGTCATTTAACCTGATAATGAAATTTTGGTTGAAGATGAAAGTGCTGAAGTATGTGTATTTTGTTCAAAAGATCGCAAGGAGAAAAAATTTGTTGGAAATGTGAAGAGTCTGTCCACATATAATGCTCAGAAGACTTTCATTTGTAAAATAAAATTGTAGAGAAGGTTCGCAAGCAGTGTTTGAACAAAATTAATATCGAGAGGGAAAGACGAGATGCTAAAGAATGTTTGGAAGGTCAAGCTAAGAAAATAAAATTAATATCATATAAATGTCAATCCGAGGCCTCTGAAGGCTTTAAAGTCTGTATTCCAGTGACTGAAGTTGACAGAGGAAGAGAAGACGCCAGATATATTTTAGCTGTTAGAATGGAAAAAACCAACAAAGGATTTTTTCGGTTGGGAACAAGAAATTGTCGCATCTAGCAGCTGTATTCTTGGTCCCAGTTTAGTGTGTGTGAAGCTAAATTAATCGCAATTGAAGAAGTGCGTAACATCGAGACATTGCTCCGGTCTTTTGCTACAGCTCAAAGTACCAGTACTGATCAAGGATTCAAAAAATGTTCATGCAAAAAACAGTGTAACAGTAAAAACTGTGCTTGCTTCAAAAATAATGTTGTGATAAATTATTCAATAATTGGATGAGAATTTTTTAATTTAGAATCAATTTTTATAACTATTTGTTTTATTTATACTACTACTTCACTTCCATTTCTTGTTCTTTAGACCCATCTATTATTAGTTGAATTAGCCTGCTAAATGATAGTAGTGTA
Source organism: Timema bartmani (assembly GCA_902151455.1). Lineage (NCBI taxonomy): Eukaryota > Metazoa > Arthropoda > Insecta > Phasmatodea > Timematidae > Timema > Timema bartmani. The sequence continues at coordinate 18,609 of CABFWB010002844.1, forward strand.
ACTAACATTAATGAATTTCCAAGTGACATTCTATCAATTTTGAAACTAATTATTGTTAAAATGTTTAAATTTGGTAAAAGACAAAATTTTGTAACTGTTTATTTAATTACCTCTGACTATGTTTGATAGTTTTAAGTATCCTGGCTGTAATGTAAAACCAAATTGCTTAATAAAGATGAATAGTAAAACTTATTTCATACTTAAACTGACTTAGCTACCTAGTTATTTTATGAAATAACTGAATTATACACTTTAACGGTAACATACATATAATGCGACATTTAACAAACCTATCCAGTTTTATGGTGCATATTATTGCATATGTTGGATGTGAGTACATATTTTGGTGAATATGCATATAAATGCATACATGCGGTGTTTTAGACTATTTAAAATAACATTTCCTTAATTCTCAGGAAAATTTATTCATGCAGGCTATGTCATATGTTTCCCCTCCCTTCCTGAGGCCACGGACTATGTCCTCCCTCTCCTTTCTCGAGATCACATCATACATTCCCCTCCTTCCCCCCACTTAATATTGTTGATTGTTGGGGCAAAAGACGGGAAGATTGGGTTTTGATCCTGGTCGAGTGCTGAGGGTGATTTTGCCTAAATGGTTTTCCACTTTTCTATCACACAAATGTGAGTACATCTCTAAAGTAGTCAACCTTTCTCATCCCCAACACAGGCGTATAGCCCAAATGGGTAGTAAAACAAGGTGCTAAAAAAAAGAAGACAAAACTCAAAAACTTGAAGTGTTTAAGTAGTAGATTCAAGAGAACCCTACCCTGACAACTGACAGAAAAGTAATATGTTGCCAAGTTTGTTCAAAACAGGTATGTTTAGTATGGGTATTGTTGCTTCATAAAGATTCTACATGTACTTACTCACAGGATGGCTGTGATCGACTTTTTTCAAGATTACATTTCACCCAGTCATTGTAATGTGAAGAAATGCTTTGTTACCTGCTAAATTAACGAGTTGACAACATTATGTAAATATGCCAAGCAGTGATTATGCGAGTAAATACAGTACATTAAACTAATTGTAATAATTTGATGCAAATATATTCTGACACTTCGACTCATAGGCCTAAGTAGTAAAAGTACAATTAAAAATATATGTATGTTAGGTAAAATGCCGGGGGGCAAAAATTCGAATCTTTTCAACACACAGAGACAGCTACTCACATTCAAAACCAAGATGTAAAAAAACTCCAGACAACATTGACTGTGGAGTGAAGTAAGTAAGAGCTATTTTCTAAAGATCTATGCCAGGCTCTGACTGCAGCCAATATCTCATGGAGGAAACTGAACAACCGTTAATTTCCTGCATTTTTTGAGCAAATACTGTCATATTAAAATCCCTGATGAATCAATACAGAGGAAGAAGAATTATAATGCTTCCTCAGTATTGATTCATTATTAGATGATTATCTAAGCTAGAAAGGAGCTTTTCAGTTTATAAAAACGTTTAAAACGATAATTGGAAGTGATTTACTCCTGAAAATTTTGAGAAATATCTAGTTGTCTATTTTAATCAGAACCACATTCAGTAAGCTACTGTAGAAAATCCAGTGGGACCTCCATATATTGAACTTCGGTATACCAAAATTCTCTATGTATCGAAGTTTTGGTGAGTCCCCATGACATTACATAGAAAAACTGTTTATATACTTTGATAAAAAATTGAATATATCACATTTTTTTCAAGACATTGAGATTTTCCCGATGGTATAAGAAAAACAAGTGAGAAAAAAATAGAATGGAGATGTTGCAATAGGAAGAAGGAAATGTTTGGTCAAGGTCATTGTGACGCAGAGGGGTCTCCACATTCCTCTTACCCCTTTCCTCAAGTAGCCTTCCTCCTCTATAAATCAGGTTCAGCCCCCTAAGCCTTCTTAAAAAGAAATTTAGCTGAGTTTAACACAATACGTCCTGGTCTTCAATTCGCCGAAAATGTTCCTAACGATATGTTTCACAGACTTAATAAGTGTGAAGACACTTATAATGAATCCTCATCGAAATTTACTTTGCAGCAAGACAGAAAGTTTTTCACACAAATGTAAATCCATTTGAATACTACTGTACACGTTTCTTAAGATATGTTCAATACATTTTTTTTCCTTGTTTGTTTTTAATTATCTTTGTGAACATAACTTGTATGTAAAGTTATTCATATTCACTTATAATGAGTAGGCCCTACATTGATTAGGAAATATTTCTAAAAACAATATACTACACAATAACATTTATAAAAACGATTGTTTATATAAATCAAAGTTTCTATACAAAGAATTTATTTCATGGAACCATCGACTTTGATATATGGAGGTCCAACTGTAATTTTATAAATTAAATCATTTTAACTATGATCTTTTTTTTACTGAACATATTTTCCCGTTTTTCTTGCATTTTTCTTCAGTTTTAAGAACGTAATTGCATGCATATTTCACCAGTTTTTAGTGCATATAAATACACAGCCTAGTAATGTCCCACAGGATTATTAATATTATTTTGGGTTTAAAGCAACCTTTAAAAATTCCACTTGTAAGCTGCAATTGTCTCTTTAACAACTTAGAAGTGCACATTTCTCTTCAAATCTCATTTGTTTTGTTTTCTTGGCTTTAGGATTTTAAATAATTATTTTATAAAACTTAGTTTCAAATCAACTAAATCTGCTTTTCAACTCAATAATGAGAGTGAAGCAGAGGAGCATGAAAGAGGATGAAACTGGTAAAAGCACCAGGTGTGGCCAAACTAATTGTGGAAAAAAAAGAGCTGCAGAAGAAGCAGGAATACAATGGTTATACAGAGTGCTGAGTGTAATATGGATGGAGACCAGGGTACAGGAAGAATAGAATTAACTATAGTATAGATTTTTAAGAAATACTGGAAGAAATATACAAGAGAATAAGAAAAAAATTAAAGGAATGTGGAAGGAGGAACACCACAAATTTAGGGAACAAATGTCTACAATAGACTTGATATTCACAATACAACAGCTGATGGAAAGACGGTATGAATTTGGGAAGGACATGGTAATGGAATGTATTGATGTGGAGAAAGCAAATTATAGTGTGGGTAGGAACAAAGTTTGGGAAGCGATGGCGAGAATTAATTGTAAAATGGAGTTTTAACGAGAGTAAAGTGTATGTATGAGGATAAAAGGAGTATCAATTGCTTGCCTCCCACCCCAAAAGACCTAACAAAGTTTTGGACACATATTTCACGTGCAGTGAAATTCAGTTCCCTACAGTAAAGGCAGTCCTACGTATACTAGCTACATTGCCAATAACAAGAGCAACCAATGCGCGTTCTTTCTCCACCCGTAAGCACCAGGACCCCTAATTTTGAAACTTGCGAAAATACTCGCTAGCGAGCAAACTCGCAAATCGTAGGCTGTACTAAAACAGAGCTAATTTTAAAAGGTTTCTACTGTCGTGCGAGTCGGTGTAGTGTTGTTTCGCTTGCGACTGAGTTTTCTATACGACAACACTGTAAAACCATGACGTGTGCCAAAAGATTGAAGCGATGAGATGCCACAACACGCCATTATACAAGATACGTAATTGAAAGTAAACACTATTATTGTATTGAGTGCATCATATAAAACGATTTGTTTAGTTTTATTAAGAAACCATCTTCCATTTGTATACATCTATGCTTGTTGTCTCAAAAATTGTCAAGTTATTTGACTATATGTAAAACCGTCAACGCAAACAATATCCACATTAACACACTTGGTAGCGTGCTTGTTTTAAACCCAGAATTCAGCGTGTTCGATCCCATCCAAGTCAATCTATTTTAATTTTTTGTCTGAATTTAAATCACTTTTTAGTAATTAGAATTCAATAAAATATTTTATTTTCGCAACTATTTTATAAACATAAATATGACCTAAAGATTTTTACTATACGAATAATAATTAGCTTGCTTAGCCTTATTTTAAAATGTGTACATTTTTACGTCATATAACCCATTAATTTAATTTTAAATAATCACCTACATAAAAAATTTCTCTGATGTGGGCATACCGTTTTTAATTTACTACCTTTTTAAATTATTTTAAGGACTATTATGTTAGTCTACGCAGGCTCAAATACCTTTTTTACTTCTATAAAAAATATTTAAAACCAATTATATACTTACTAATACGATAATTTAAAATTAAAGTTTAAAGTCCGATAAATAAAAAGTTGGAGATGACAAGATTTGAGCACGCTAACTCAAGCATATGAGACGGCCACTCTACCGACTCAGCCAAATTGATGGTTTATAATATACAAGTATGTTTTCACCCAAACAAATATTTTTATTGAAGGATTGTATAAAGTGTACAAAGCAATCATATTTTTTCCTTCTGTAAACCTAATTTTGTACAGTAGTAGGTTTATTTCAACAAAATCACTCTCAGAACGCTTCAACCGAAGATGGGGATGGCATCCATTTTGTTATTTACTGCCTACTCGATAGGCAAGGCCTGTCTTGCACAGAGAGGCTAGCGAGTAGAATCCGCTCGCTATTCCATCGTGTGACGTCAGTTTTCGCAGCGCAGAAGTTTCAAAATTAGGGGTTTGCGAGATGAGATAAATACGCTAGCGAATCGCTACTCGCACGTTTCAAAATTAGGGGCCCTGAAAACATACTTGCGTAACTCAATAGAAGAGAGTAGTTTAAATGGTCTGGCACTTTTGAACATTGACCGTTATATTGAAATAAGGCCAAATGATGTGTTAGATGAGTTCAGTAAGAAACCACGCCGATTAAATATTTGGTTATGTTAAATATTAAAAACAGACTGCCCTATGTGACTGTGTGATGATTTACCTCAAAGGAAACCCAGTACTACGTAAGCGGGCCATAGTTATTCTTATAAATATTTCTCAAGTTTTTTAAGCAAAAAAATCAAACAATTTAAAAATTTATTCCAACTTTTTCCAATACATATGATGATATAATAACTTATCACTAAAATAATAATAATAATTTAAGCAAAATAATATGTTAAGAGTTAGTTAAATATATTATCATAATGACTTGTGTGTTCATGTTCGTCTGTACAGCAAATCCATTGTGTTCAAATTTAATAGGAATAAATCATTTGTCAGTGCAATTGTGTGATTTTCTATTGTTCACTTAGACTCCAATTCAGTTTTATAAAAATGAAACCAATAATTCTGGCTGTCCATTGGCTGGCTCAACATAGTAACATAATCATTATCATACAATTTTTTGGTTAAACGTATTTAAAAAAATACAGACTTTACAAGGGATTGTAACAATTACATTTAAGCATTTCAAGATCTATTATCTTACCCCCCAGACCCCTCTCTGCTGCTGCTATTGAGAGAAACCCCCCCCCCTCTTTTCAGAGGATCCTAGCTACACCACTGATGGTGATGACAAGGAAGAGGATAAGGCCTAGTAAAGCTATAAAGTTGGATGAATTAAAGCTGAGAAAGGTTTAGAGTGTAAAAACTGGTATATTTTGGCCCCCTGCCATGCAATGCATAGTTTTCTTCCAGACTAGGATATCCTTGTATTGAAATAATTCTATTTACTTGTCATTATATTATATATATTTAGTGTAAAAGTGATGCCCCAGTTGGGTAGTGTCTGCAGTATATTAAAATTTTTAAATGCACACTGTTGATCAATGTATGTGAGTGAGATCCCAACCTGTTGATAAGCAGAAATTATAATGGAATTTAATAAGCCAGATTCCTCTAATCTTGCCAGCGAGCTGGCAAAGAAATTGAGACATTCCAGGAAGAAGTCTAGGAATATTTTGAGGTGACAAGAGAGTGGAGCAAAATCTGCTATCATACAAATAGCCAGGGCTAAAAGCCTCCCACGGAGTGACGCTGTCCGCCTCTATAAAACCTTAAATACCATCAAGCCTAAGTAAGAAACAGTGAATGGTATATTGTCTGTTCTTAGATATCACTGTATTCCTGAGAAGAATGAAACCATCACTGTGTTCAACTTTTTTTTTAACAAGAAACAATGTCCTGGTGAATTGTTTGGGAACTTTTATGTGAAGCTCAGAGTTGTTGCTACTCCTTGAGAATTTGGTGACCAGCAGGCTAAGTTGCTGTGCATGCAAATAATACTGGGTAAGAACACTCAGTTAATGAGACAACAACACCTTACGGAGGACACTATCCTACAAAAAAAATTGTGAAATATTGCAAATCAGTGTAGCTAGCTGACAAAAACTTGAAAACCATTGAAGATGGAGGAGGACACTCAAAAAGTGATGTATTCAAAGTTAGTGCCATACCTTAAGACCCTCCCAGGCACAGAATCATCATCACCTTCAGATATCGGGACAATTAGGAAATTTGGTGAACCATCCACAGCAGACAGAAACATTTTGGCCAGACCCCAAAGGAAATTTTTGTATGTCAAGAAACAAGTTTAGAGAAAAGTTGGTTTGAAAATCATATGATTGATGTGGCTATGACCACCAAAACTGGCTTTGTCCTGCTATTAATAAGCAATGTAATAGATACCAAGGTATAAACTATTTTGCAAAAAATTGCATTGGCACAGATAGTATTTTGAATAATTGTAGTGCTTTTGAACTAGGAGCCATGAATAATGGTGTAGATCTTGTAATGAGTACTGATAGTAATTATACTAACCAGACTTCAAATGCTGATGGTAGTGAATATTTTGGTCATTGTTAAGGTACCGATAGTTGCTTTTCATCCCCTGTTTCTGGTTGTATAGATATTGGTTTCCTTACAGTTATTCTGTAAATATCAATCACCATTGGTGCATATCATTGCTAGTTAACTGAAAACCTGTAATTTTCAAATTGGACACAGGGGAAGAAGTCTACTTTCTTTGTTTAAGCTCATTGCAGTCCATTGGGCCAGATAATAGTTATAAGCTAAGTGCTCCTGAAACCCAAATGGGAGCTTTTAGGGGTTTTGCGATTGAACCTGTTGGTGAAATTTGACTTCCGGTTGTCCATGAAAACAAAATACATAGCTTGGTATTTACCATTTTAAATTCAGCTAAGAAAGGCAATACCCTTACTTAGCCTATCATCTTGTGTGAGTGCCAATCTTATTACAAAAAAGTTTGTTGGAGCCCTCAATGCTAAAAATAATCCCAATTTTAAAAACTTTCAGGCAGCAAACAAAGATGTTTTTACTGGTCTTGGATGTTGATAAGAAAATATCCCAGCAGCCCAGCTTGCAGAGTTCCCCTTAAAATTTTAAGTAATCTTTAATTGCATTAAAATTTTATGTAAACTTTAAGGGCCTTTAGATGAGCTTGAACATCGCGACATTATTGAATGTTGTGAGGCTCGTGATGGGATAAATAATCTGATAACCATTGAAAAACATAAAACAAGGGTTATAAGGCTGTGCATTGATCCTAGGGGTCTTATTGGGAAATATGGTCTGGGTTTATATGTTGATTCCCACTCTTGAGGAAATAAGTTCTAAAATGGGCAGTAAGAAATATTTTTGCGTACCTATTTGATTTAAAGAGTGGGTCTACCAAGTGAAATTGAATAAATAATCGGTTATTCTCTGTACATTCAGCAGCCCCTTTGGGTGTTACAGGTTTTTACACACTTCATTTGGGCTAAGCGGGCTTCCTGATAACGTCCAAAAAAGACTCAAAAATACTTTGGGAACATTGTGAGAATATGTGTATATTTTGATTATATTTTAAGTGGAGCAGACATAATGGAAGGGTTATGGGAAATAATTCAACAATATATTTAGGTTGCACGGGAAAACAACATGGTATTCGACCCATAGAAAGTTCAGTTCTTTGTGGATAAAGTTAAATTCTTATGTTTGGAATTTGTTAAGGATGGCCTCATGGACGCCGCCAGAAGGGTTCAAGGGGGTGTACTTGCTTAAGGAAAAAGTGGGGAAAAGGGGGAAAATCCACAGTAAAAAAAAAGTCATGTATAATGCATAAATATTAATTTAAACTTGTCAAAGAAATTTGGGAAATCCCATCCATTTTAAAATAAATCAACGTTGGAACAAAACCTTGAGTCGGCTTGGTTGCTGCTTAAATTCTTTTGTCACAAGTTCATGAATTCAGTGTTCCCTTGCAATATTTTCTTATGAAGGCTGAACACGCACAGTCCACTTAGTCTCGCGTCTCCCATCGTAGACCGATTCCAAGTCTTGATGTGCTGTAATGTACTGAATGAACATTCAATACCACATTTTGTTGCTGGAAGAATCAGGCCAATATTGATTGCCTCAGCTACAGCTGGGTATAACAGTGTTGCTTGACAAATTAAATCTACATACCCAACGGATTCATTTGGGTTTGCTACACTTTTCCACATCTCATACCATGTGGCAGCCTTGACGATAAAATTTGGTAAAATATCTCCATTAGCACTATTTATGTCTTCTGCAACAGCAAGAAATGATGATTTATCTAAATTTTTCATAGCATGTGGGCAGAGCTGCATAAGCGAAGATGATTTTCGTGCGTAGGTGAGAAACAATCTCTCAGAGAAGAAATAAGTCCACGTAAGGCATGAAAATAGACCTTCTGAAGAAATCTTTTACATTTGCAAAAGGTTTATTCGATCTAAAAGTTTGTCTTTCACTTGCAGCCACCCGAGAACGTTTGAATTAAATATCTAGTTCTTCAAAAATTTGTTAAGCTTTCTCGAAGATGGCAGCGAACTCTGTCAAGGCATTATTGCTGTGAGATTTAAGCACATTTGTTAATTTAGCTACGTGATCATTTACCGCCTAATTTTCATGTTTACTTGCTGGACTTGGTTGCACACAGGTTCAAGCTTGCTGGAATAAATAACAAGCATTAGGCGCGTCAAAATGTAGGTTGGAGTTATGGCAGTCATCAATCTTTGATCTTTGTTCGTGAGTTTGGTGCGTTCTCTGAAAGTTTATTCAAAGCTTGTACAATAGTCAGAAAGTTTTCAGAAAATATTCTCATAATCTTATATTTTGACGACCAGCTCATTTCAGAAAAAGAGGGATATTGGGAATCCAGTTCCACCGTAAAGTAATCTCTCTAAAAAAAATTATGATTTCCTTTGTCATCCCAGCGGTATTTCTCACTTCATTAACATTGTTCAGGTCATTGATGACAAGATTCAATATATTGATAACTGCTCTATACCACCAATATCTGCGGTATCATCAGACAACACCCAAAAAAAAAAAAAACACCCAAAAAAAAAAAACAGATGCATGCCTCACCTCCTCAATTGTTTTGCCTTTGAGTACATAAGAACAAGTTTGAATTATTTTATTTTGGATTTGATGTGATATACATTAGGATTATTTTGCTTCCAATTCCAAATGGTCCTTCAAAATTCTATTCCTAGATTCAATTCTAAAATTTAGCAAATCTGTGAAAACAGAACCCTAATCTATTTTTACATGAAGTGGAAGATCATGCTGTCCACAAAACCAAATTGTTGATGTAATTGATCAAAGTTTATCTCGGTTTTCTTCAACTTTCTTGTGATTGACAGAATCTAAAGCTTCATGAACAATCAATTGCGGTCTATCTATAATTTTCTCAAACTTTTTTGTAGAACCATTCGCATCACAATGCCATTGGGTTCTCGCAAAAGACTGTGCAGCTTCGTGTCACTTGTGATATTCAAGGCAAGGGGAGACGTTAAATTGTCCTTGATGACCGCGCTGAGCGGGAGGCCTAAACAGGGCACAGACTTGACATAGAGGTCATTTCGTGATAGCTGAGTAGGCCAACCAAGGGTAGGTTGTAAGGCATGCAGATCGAAATGTTCTTTTAGCAACAAGGTTTACGTCATTTTTAAAATTGCATGTTTGACTAGGAGGAGCCAGTTGGAGTTCAATTATTACCGTCAAAACGTTTATGTTTGTTTACATTTGTAGTTCACTATAACGCCGACAGATGTCTTATGAATTTAGTCTTAAAAGCTTTTTCAAATAATAAAACCGTTAGTCATGTTCCAGTAAAAAGCTGTACCGGTCGTGCTATAAATTGTGTTAGCAATAGCTTATAAATATTGTGTATTTCGATCACTACTCTGCCCAACAGGTTATGGGCCCAGGTTACGCGAGTTATGCGATCGGAAAGGAAACAATAATTTTACTAAACGTAAAGTTATAAATCAAAAAGGTGCAGAAGTCGAACGATTCGTTAGCCTAACAAAATGGCACACGCGAACGCGACGCATTCAACGACTCGAGATGTTGTCACGCGACAACTACGATACGTGGAAAACACAAGCCGAAGCCTTGCTAATAAAAAATTATACATGGGGATATGTGTCAGGAGAAATACCACAAACCGAAGTGGTCGGCGAAAACGCGGTGCTTGTTGCCGCGCAAGCCGCACACAAAGCGTGGCTAGCGGCCGATCGGAAGGCAAAAGCTGATTTGATCCTGTCCACAAATCCATCTGAATTAAAACAGATTCGGGGATGCGCTACTTCACGCGATGTATGGGTCAAACTAGAATCAATCTACGCATAACCAAATTTGAAAAAAATCAAAAAATGTAAGGTTGAAAAGTGCCTCTACATTGGTTGATTTGACATGGAACGCCCCTGATCTAAAATATATTATGTTTATCCGCTAGAAAATAAAATATGTTGATAATCATCTGTTTTAAGTTAACATTGCAATGCATCATGGGTCAACATACAGCATGTAGATTGCTGCGCCACTGAGGCAGATTCTGCTTTCTATTTTTTGTGAATGTGTGAATAAAGCTTTAGACTACATTCAGGGATTGTGCAAGTTATAATACCATATTAAAGTGCGTTATTGGTTTTAAAATCGGTTTTAAATTAATTCTTAATCAAAATAAATGTGGAAATTAAGCTCTGCTACTTAAACGTGGACATAAGTATGCCATGGAGTTTGGGAACCAGGGTTCCAGGTTAGCGGTTTGTAGTTAACTGTTGAAAAATCTAAACAAGTAATTGAGTACACATTTGATAAATTATACATGGTGGGGCAGAAAAATCTGACAATTTTCAACTCTTTTTATTATGACAATTGCACCAGAAAGGTCAGTTACTAGCTTATCACATATCATTTCACTAGGCATGGATGAGTGGACTGAGCAGCATTATAATTTCGTCGTTGATACTTATTTTTAAAATGGTGTCTTCGTAATCACTATGCAGCAGTTATTTTGCATTCCTGTTAATATCCCCAGCAGTAGCATGATAGAGCTGTAGATACAGAACTTTCATCAAAAAGATTCTGCAATGAAAGCCTTCAGGTGGTATTTCAACAGTATATATACCAAGGATCTAGAAAATGTGAGAACAGCTGTCCTTCAGAGTCCATGGCAATCAACCAGGAAGCAAGCCTCTGCTTGCAAAGAATTTTGCTCATTGACATAAACTTTCATCCACACAAAATGGCTTTTCAATAGCTAATTATTCAGAACTTAGCTACTCAACAAAATGTTGCTGAATGGTTTCTCTGGATTATGAATGAGGAAGATGTGGTAGAGAACATTCTGCTTATGACAGACGAAGCACATTTTGAATTGTCGAGGTGCGTCAAAAGAGAATTTTCGCTATGGGCAGCTGAGAACATAAAAGCTCCATCAGTGTCTTCTCCACAATGAGAAAGTAACTGTTTGGTGTGGGGTTGCATCATTTGTAATTCTAGGCCCTTCCTTCTTTGAAAATAGTGGAGGTTCTACAATATGGTAATGTTAGATCCCTACATTGACATGCTATGCAACTTCATGGAACCAAAATTGCATCATCGAGGAGTTAATCTTAACAATGTATAGTTCCAACAATATGGGGCCACTCCTCAAACAGCTAGGGCAACAATTGACTGTTGCAGGGGAAGGAAGCACTGCTCACACTTCACTCGTAACAATGACTTTCCTAACATTCCTAAAATAAAATATATAAACTGGTGTTTTCAATTTTTGTCCACATTCTAGAGGTTGTTAAGCATAAATATGCGCCTCTAGGAGTGTCTGTTTCCGTTATTGGGAAGTTGTTTCACCGTAAGAGGCCATGTTATTTTGCTGAGAAAATTTAAACTATCCCCTATAAAGATTTCACTATTCAGAGGTGTCTGTTAAAGGAGATTTCAATGTAGTTATTTATCCTTTAATTAATAACTATCAGAATGTAAATACTGTAATATTTTTATTATTTTTTTCCACTGTGGCAAAATAAGTTTACATTTTTCCAATAAGAGGGTCCTTATGAAAATCAGACTGTACTATCTTAAGAATTCTCTTTGGATTTTGAGTTGAGATACTGGTACTTATGTGAAAGCGATCAGCAAGCGTGCATGGTCACAGGATCAAAAGTTCTAAAAAATGAATTAGAAGTTTGGCACGCTCGACTTGGTCATTTGAATTTGAAGGACATGGTCAATATGCTCAAGAACCAATGTGTTATTGGTTTGAAATTCAATGACTCAACTGACTTAAAAAACTGTCACACCTGTCTAGAAGGAAAAATAACATCAACTCCATTCACCAAGCGAGAGGTAACCTCAAAAGAGCTTTTGAAGTTAATCCATTCCGACGTCTGTGGGCCAATGAGGGAAGCCTCTCAAGGTGGCGCACGTTATTTTGTAACCTTCATAGACGACTACAGTCGATGGTGTCAAGTTTACTTCCTACGTCACAAGGTAGAGGTCACTGAGAAGTTCGTCAAGTTCAAGTATCTAGCCGAAAATCAGACAGGGTATAAGATCAAAGCTCTTCAATCGGATAACGGCAAGGAATATTGCAACGATAAAATGGATTCCATCCTTAAATGTGCAGGCATCCAACGACGTCTAACAACTCCGCACATCCCACAATAGAACGGTGTTGCGGAAAGGAAGAACCACACTCTGGTTGAGGCTCCTCTGTGCATGCTACTCGAGTCTGGAATGCCACTTTCCTTTTGGTGCTGAAGCCATAGCGACAGCCAATCACGTCCAAAATCGATGCACAACAAAAAAGGGTTTTCTGAAGGAACTCCATAAGAAGGATGGTTGGGAAGATGGCCGAATATCTCGTATCTTCGTATATTCGGGGAGAAAGCCATCATCCTCGACAAGTCTCCCAATAAAGGAAAGTTCGATCCCAAAGGCAAGAAAGGGGTATTCGTGGGTTACTCTGACTGTTCCGAGGCCTACCGGGTATGGCTACCAAGTGAACAAAAGATCCATGTCTCCAGGTACGTAAGATTCTGCGCTGAGCCTGGGCCCGAACGCACATCTGCAGACTTTCTTGAAGAAGAAGAAGAGACATCCTGTCAACATGAAGGTGGGGGGATCAATGAAGAAGAGTCCTTGCACAAGGACGCCGAGATTAGTCCGAACGCTCTAGAAGATGATGAACCATTTCTTGGATTCGAAGTGAATGAGGACCCCATGCTCGACATTGGAAAGCGACAAGATCAAGGTGCTACAAGCACTGAATCTGACATGCTGGCGGAGCGAGGACCCGGCAGACCAAAGTTAATGCGTACCGGAAGAAGAGGTCACCCCACAAAAATATACCAGCCTGTGGCCAACCGGGCCGATTAGAACCCTGCTCTCAACAATGATCCGCCATCGGTAATACTAGGCATTCAAACACCACATCATCTCAACAAACTATGGAACACATCAACGTTCAAAGTAACAGGGAAGATGGATCATTTCATAATGTCCCAGTTGCAATGAATGCCTCAGAGATTCACATTGACAGTGCCATGAAGGGGCAAGATCGCGAGGAATGGTTCGATGCAATCTATTCCGAAATCATATGCTTGGTTACCAACGACACTTGGGAAATCGTTGATAGACCGACCAACAATAGAGTGATAGACTGTAGGGTGGTTCTCCAAAACAAGTACATTCCTGATGGAACGTTACTTCGAAGGAAGGCCAAGGTGGTCTCAAGAGGCTTCGCCCAAAGACCAGGAATCGACTTTGTAGACACTTTTGCTCCGGTTGCCAGGATCGAATCATTTCGGTTGCACATGGCATTGTCAGCTAAACTCAACTAACAAGTCTCACAGCTTGACATTAAAATGGCCTATCTGAATGGTGACATTGACACACTAACATTCATGGAACAGTCGGAATTGCTTGTTGAGGCACTACGAAAGATGATTAGGACTGAAAAGGAGGGACAGCATTGTTGTGAAAGCAAAAGATATGCTTCAGAAACTGGAATCTGGTAACAAAGTCGGCAAACTTCGAAAGGCCATTTACGGATTCCGTCAAGCTGGTCGACAGTGGCACGCTATAGTAAGTGCAACCTTAGAATCCATCGGGTTACAGCCCACAAACTCCGACTCATGTGTGTACGTTGACAATCGAAGAAAACACCCAGTCTACGTGCTCATCTATGTTGATGACATCGTGATCACTTCTGGAAACCCGGAGCGAACCAGACACATTAAAGGTGAACTGTCAAATAAATTTGACGTAAAGGACCTTGGAGCTATAAATCATTGTTTAGGAATTGAAGTGAACCAATTCAAGGACAAAGTCACGTTATGTCAGAGTGGCTACATCAGGGATGTCTTACATAAGTTCAGGATGGATGACTGCAAACCAGCGAAGACACCCATATCAACCTGGGTCAAGTTAGATTCTTCCTCCACTACGACAGAAGAAACAAAGCAATATACATTCAGAGAGTTGATTGGAGCCCTCATGTACATCGCCATTGGTACCCGTCCCGACATCGCTTAAGCAGTCAACATGCTGAGTCAATATAACAATTGCCACACCTCAACTCAATGGCAAACTGCCAAGCGTGTCCTAAGATATCTGCAAGGAACCATCAACAAGAGATGATGACGGCATTTCCGGTTTCGCAGACGCCGACCGGGGAAACTGTGACACTGACAGAAAGTCCTATACGGGTTACACTTTCACCTTGTCTGGAGCGGCGGTATCGTGGTGCTCACGAAAGCAGAGAACCGTTGCTTTATCTTCAACCGAGGTAGAGTATATGAGTCTCACCGAAGCTGCGAAGGAAGCAATCTTCCTGATGGCCTTCGTGCGAGAACTTGGTTTAAAGGAGTTGTCGAACATCATTATTTTCAATGACAATCAATCAGCTGGAAAATTGGAAAATAACCCCGTCTTCCACTCAAGATCGAAACATATAGACATACAGTTTCATTTTATTCGTCAAGCTCTCGAAGATCACCCACTAAGGCTTGAATATCTATCCACTGAGGATATGGTAGCTGACATCTTAACAAAACCTCTTCCTGGAGCCAAACACGAGAAATGTATCAACGAATTGGGTTTACGTGCTTGATTGTTACCTATTGACCTTTTGAACTCAAAATTTATGGGGGATTTTGGAGTTCAATTATTACCGTCAAAATGTTCATGTTTGTTTACATTTGTAGTTCACTGTAACGCCGACAGATGTCTTATGAATTTAGTCTTAAAAGCTTTTTCAAATAATAAACCGTTAGTCATGTTCCAGCCAAACGCTGTACTGATCGTGCTATAAATTGTGTTAGCAATAGTTTATACATATTGTGTATTTCGATCACTACTCTGCCCAACAAAGCCCAAGGCTTTTTAATTATTTCAGAAATTTTTCATCATCGGCATAAAAATTCTAATCTAAATGTAACTCAATACCCAATCGAATAGCACTAGAATCAAGCGTGAGCAGAAATTCTTCGATTTTAGTGACTGTACCTGGATTGGGTGTCGTAGTTTTCTTACACAATAAAGTCTTAAGTTACTCAGCTTGCGATTATTTTCTTTTTCACACAATATACAGTACACAAGAACACTTTTCGTGAAAACACAATACGTAAACTAATAATTAATAATTAGCCAGCATCGGCTGCACAGCACAACGAATGCAGGCAGAATGAAGTGAAAGCAACAGTGACGTGGTGTGGAAAAGGGGGGGGGGGAGGGGGGCGGAGGATTGGGACAGACAATAGCCAATCCTCGCTCTCCCCATATAAACACTGACCTTCTCCTTTACCGACGATAGATAGCACCATCTGTTGAACATTCTAGTTAATATTTCTTACAAATCATCCATAGAATACTATGTTTAAATGTCAAATGGAAAATGTTACATGTTAATTGGAATTTTTCCTGAGTGCACCCACCTGCAAGTAATTCTGCCAGCGCTCATGGATGGAATTAGTCCTGATGTTACTAGAGTCCAAGCTCTTCAGGACATCGAAGTACCTGCTTCAAAGCAGGATCTGCAGCGTATTTTGGAAACAGTTACTTAACTAAGATAATTTGTGCCCCACCTGTCAAATATTTGCAACCCATTTTGTGAACTTCTGAAAGAGATTGAGTGGTCTTGGAACTATACCCACAGTAGGCAATTAGAACTTTTGAAAAAAATTATAGCAGAACATGCTTTACTAATCCCTTTTGATTCCTCCAAGCCCATTGACATACATGCTGACAGTAGTCAGTATGCCCTAGGTACCACTTAATGCAATAGCAAGATCATATTATGCTTTCCGATCTTTTACCACCACTGAAAAAATTATACTCAGTTGGAAAAAGAAATGCTCGCTGCTTCAGAGGCATCAAATAAGTTCCATAACTTTGTATTTGGTCACAAGGCTGTACATGTTCATTTAGATTTTAGATAATCAGCCACTCACTTCCATCATCATAAAACCCATTGGTAAAATTAACAACAACCACCTCCGGCTAAAACTATTGCCCTATTTATTCACGCTTAAATATTTACCGGGCAAATACATGCATGCATATAACGGATTTACTATCACAAAATTGTTACAATAGCCTTTCAGCTGTAGATGAACATATGTATGACATAGTACGTGTGTTTGTATGGTTAAACATCAGAGGTCACGCACGCCTTACTTATAAAGTACAGGGGTAGTAAGACGCGGTGCTAAATATGATTATTATTATTATTATTATTATAAAGTACAGGGAAAATACAGCTGTAGATTCGGATTTGAGCACGGTATTTTATTACTGCATTAAGGGTTGGCCTAAATCATTGTCATGAGATTGCTCAGAACTTAATAACTATTTTCCCCTAATAAATGATTTACAGTGCATGATGGGCTTCTTTACTAAAGTGAGTATCTGTTAGATCCATTTAAGCTTAGGCGCTTAACCCTAGAGATCCTTTATGCAACTCAACTCAGTTTTGAGAAAGTCAAGGCTCAAGCGTCTCGTACCGTCAATGACATCCCTAAATTACCCTTTGTTAAAGTTGCTGCTGATTTTGCAGAGTATAATGGTGATAGTTATGTAGTTCTTGTGGGCTACCATTCACGTTGGATTGAAACTGAGGAGGTCTATAGTAAGTCTGCCTCCTCTGCCTGCGCATTTTGGGATTCCTAAACAATTCATTGCTGACCAACCTTTTGACTCACTCAAATTCAAAATGTTTCCTCGATCATGGAACAATGAATTAAAAACTTCTAGTCCTCACTATCTCTGCAGCAATGGTTTGGCTGAGTAAGCGGTTGGAATTTTCAAATTGATGTTTAAAAATGATTGTGGTGACCTCCCACTTTTCCTTCTTGATTATAGAAATAGTCTACTTGCAGGATTGCCACTTGAGGTCAGAAGTAGTTATTGATAATGCAGTGAATGCAAAAGTAGAACACTCATTTCATCATGACAAAAATGCTAGAGTGCATGAACAATTTTTTTTAGCTTGATCAGTATGTTTATGTTTGGAACACCAAACCGCAAAGTTGGGAAGAGGGTAATATGGTTGAAATACTAAAAAACATTTCATATCTAGTATGTATAAAAGGAAAACTTTATAGATAAAATTCATAACACATCAGGCCTTTTTACTCTGGTAATGACAGTTCTGGTAAGTATGCTGAGGCATTTTTTTTATTGCACGAGTGATCCTGAAGGATTTGAGGTAGCACAACCACCATATCCAAATGACAATCCAGAAGACATAATAATCTCGACTTATCAGTCTTCTAATTCAGAAACCGTTCCTGTGCGTCTTGGGATTGGTAGGCCTGATAGTGTTATGAGGTTGGGTGGAATTGTCCACTAACCAAAACACCTTGAATTTAAAAAAAATATGTTTATTAAGTTGCAGTTCTTTAGTGGTGCCACACTTAACTAAGGCTTTTATTTGTTGGTTCATCTGCCGCAGTGTAAGAGACTTTAATGCTTTGTGTTTTTTGAAATGTCATTTGCAACTCATTCTTTGATCTAATGAAAGTCTACTTGTCATGAGTGTAGCATATCTGTATAAACCACATAATACAAGAATTAGTGTTACATCATATATTTCTTAGTAAGGCACAGTCATTTTTATGTATGCATTTCAACCACCAAAAATACTATAAACATGCTAGAAGGTCAATCTCAAAACATAGACATAATATATTTTTTAAAGTTTCAATTTAATTAGGCTGTTTTCAACGAGGTGTTGAGGTTATTAAATAAAAGCCGAGTATATTAGAGATAGTTTTAATAGTTTACTTATTAATAAAATGAAGGCACACAATATACAAGTAACGCTAAGTCGGCCATCTTGAGACTGAGAGAGTTAATGAACAGCTAAACAAAAGAAGCATGTTACACATAGAGATAGGTAGGCCTACATCACAACAGAGGTATGAAAGCACAGCACTATTCTAACACCAGCCCATAATTGAATACCTCTAACAATCAATAAACACAATAATGTTCATTAATCTTATGATTGATATGCAAAAAATCAATTAACTATTCCTAGCAATTTTACACAGTTTTCATGTTTAACCTTAGAGAGAGGTTTAGTTAAGACATCTGCTAACATAGGTCTATTTTCAGTAGGAACATATTTGATATTAATTGCTCCCGAGTTTACATGCTCTCTCAAAAAATGATATTTAATGTCAATATGTTTTGACCTCTGATTAGTAACAGAGTTTTTGGACAAATGTATGGCTCCTCTATTGTCACAAAATACATCAGTAGGATTTACGGCTCTTTCTGGATCTATTTCAGAAGTTAAAATTCGGAGCCACAATGATTCCTGAACCGTGAAGGACATGGCCATGTACTCTGCTTCACAAGTAGACAATGCAATTGTTTTTTGTTTTTTACTGCACCATGAAATGAGGCCATTTTGTAACTTGAAACAAGAGCCAGCTACTGAGTACCTGTTATTGATTTTGTTACCCCAGTCTGAGTCACTAAAACCCATTAAGTTCCTATTTCCCGATTTACTGAATTCTAATTTAAAATCCATCGTTCCTTTAAGATATCTGAAAATTCTCTTGACACATAACCAGTGAATCCCTTTGTAAGATTGATTGTACCTACTAAGTAAGTTAACAGCAAAACAAATGTCTGGCCTGGATATTTGTGATAAATACAACAGACTACCAATAGCTTCTTGATACGGAACACTTGGATCCTGTACTTCTGCCGAGTCTTCATCTTGAAAGTCCAGTCCAGGGTCAAGCGGAGTTGACACTGCTTTCGCTTCAATCATGTTAAACCGGGTCAGTATTTTCTTGGTGTATTCTTCTTGTGAAATCCAAATCTTGCCTGCTTTTCGGTCTCTGGTGATTTCCATTCCAAGGCAGTTTTTTACTGCACCGAGGTCTTTCATCTCGAATTTCTTGTTGAGTGCTTGCTTCACCTTCTCTTTCAATTTCTTGTTGTTTGAAAATAACAGCAAATCATCGACATACATAGCAATAATCAAAATACATTTACCATTTCGTTGGTAATAAACACACGGGTCAGCATTTGATCTGGTGAATCCCAGTTCTGTTAAGACTTGATGAATTTTATTATTCCAATTTCTTCCACTTTGCTTAAGTCCATACACTGACTTTTTTAACTTCCACACTTTGCTTTCGGTGGTCAGTTCTTCAGGTGGCGTCACATAGATGTCTTCTTGTAAATCTCCATACAGGTATGTTGTTGTGACATCCAAATGATCTATGTCTAGATCTTCCCTTACTGCCAGTGACGTCAAGTATCGTAAAGACGTATATTTGACTACAGGCGAGAATGTTTCATCGTAATCGAGTCCTTTTCTTTGACTGCATCCTTTGATTACAAGTCTGGCTTTGTATGTTGGAGGTTTTGTTTTATCGCCAGGTTTTACCTTAAGTACCCATTTGCTGTTAAGAGGCTTAACATTTTCCGGAAGATCAACGACTACAAATGAATCATTTTTTACTAACGATTCATGTTCCTTGGACATGGCTTCCTTCCACTTTTCATGGTCGATTCCCTCCAGGGCTTCATCAACATTTATTGAGCCATCTAAAACATTTTGTTCCTTAACATAACAACTTATATGATCAGGCCATACTTTAGGTTTGGGTTGTCTTGAAGAACGTCTGAGAGTAAATTTTTGCTGCTCTTCTTCCTGTACTCGTTTTTCTTCTTCATTTTCTGTGTCGGAAAAACCTTGAAAAATTTTATCACCATTGTCTTCGTCTTGTAGGCCTAGACGATCATCTGGTACGTTGTTGATTACTTCATCTTCCATAGATTTTTCGTTTGGAAAAATTTGTGGAGATGGTCTTGGTTTCACTTCTGGAACTTCTTCGAGCTTGACTTTGCTCTCAAGAAACACCACATCTCGACTAATTGTGATCTTCTTGCTTTTGGGGTCAATAAGCCTGTACCCTTTGGTGTTTTCACAATGCCCTAAGAATGTTAATTTTTGTGACTTAGGATCCCATTTCTTCCGCAATGCTTTAGGTATGTGGACCATGGCTTCACATCCAAAAATTCTTAAATGTGACAAATTAGGCTTCCTCCCACTCCATACTTCATGAGGAGTTTTGTCTTTCAGAATGGAAGCAGGCGATAGATTTGTGAGATAAGCTGCTGTTGATACAGCTTCGGCCCAATAGGACTTTGGGAGTCCTGCATCCAGGATCATTGTCCTAGCCTTTTCAACTAATGTTCTGTTTGTCCTTTCTGCCAGCCCATTCTGTGCAGGACTGTAGCTAACAGTTAGCTGATGGACGATGCCAGCGGAGTTCAGTGTTCGTTTCATTTTCTCATTTACGTATTCACCCCCGTTGTCCGAGCGAATCTTCTTGATGTTTAGACCTGTTTGGTTCTCAACCATTGCTTTGAATTTTAAGAATACACTATGAACTTCCGACTTATCTTGTATAAAGTATACAAATATTCTCCCGGAGTAATCGTCAACAAATGTAAGAAAGTATTTACTGCCACCGATTGAAGTTGTTTCAATTGGACCACACAAGTCTGAATGCACTAGCTCTAAAATTGATTGACTATACATTTTGCTTCTCTTAAACGGAAGTCTGGCTTGCTTACCTATGATGCACAGTTCACACGGTTCGTCAGCTAAAAAGTTAGGGTCCATACCGTCTGACATTTGGCTTAGTTTCTTCATTCCTTTGCGGTTTAAGTGACCAAGTCGCCGATGCCACAAAAAATCCTTAGATTGTGCATAAAAACTGGTTTCATTTGTTTGAGTTGTGTCCAAACAATATATCCCATTTTTAACATGGGCTGTTGCAACTAGTACACCATCATTGTCATGAACATAACCTCCTGTTTGGTTAAATGTTACAATATGGCCTTTCTGCACTATTTTACTTACTGATAGTAAATTTACTGCTGAATTTGGAATGTGCAACACATCACTCACTTCTACTTCTAAAGTAGTGTTATTAACAACGCATTCTAAATTAATGGTCCCTGACACATCTGCGACCAAATCAGAGTTGTCTGCAGCTGTCACTTTGGTTTCATTTGGGGTTATGTCGGAAAGTTTATTTGTAATTTTTGTAATATGGGTTGATGCACAAGAGTCCAGAAACCAACAATCTTCATCTTTAACCTTATCCTTATAAGCCAAAAAAGCTCTCTTACTTTGGGGTGTAGAAGGCTTTTCACTAGGGTGGTCGTTGTCCCTAAACACACTTTGATGATTCCTTCCATCAGTCTTTTGTCTACAATGTTTGGCAATATGGCCAGGCTTGCCACAATTATAACACTTCATAGCGGACGTTTTCTTCTTGAACTTACTTTTTGAAGTAAACAAAGCCGTTTCGTTGGTTAGGGTTGAATCATCCATTTTCACATCTTGTAATAACTTCACTTTAATAGCATCACCTGTAATTTTTGTGCCGGAGCTTTCGAGGGCCATTATCATTGGTTTATAACTTTCAGGTAAACCAGCAAGAAGTAGTGTTCCTGCCCATTCGTCACTTACAGGGAATCCTATCTCGTTTAATTTGTATGCAGTTGATACGATCGTGTCACAATATTCGTCTACAGACTTACAGTTACTGAGGTTGGTAGTAACTAGTATTCTTAGTAGCCCCACTCTCCTAGTCAAGCCGGAGTCTTCGAATGCTCTTTCCAATGCATTCCATGCTTCAGCCGCGGTCTTAGCGTTTTTTATATGAGAATAATTTGTTTTTTCCACGAACAAAATTATTCTAGATAGAGCTTTCCTCTCTTTAATCTTCCAAGAACACACCTTAGCTTCGTCTTCTATCGCGGGAGGGTCTTTCTCTATCACTTCAAACAAATCATCGTGCTCTAGATAAGCTTTCATTGCAAATTTCCAACTGGAATAGTTTTCTCTACCAATTAGTTTTTCTACTATCGGCAATCCAGATGTAGACGCACTCATGTTTACAATTTGTAGTGTAAAACTTTTGTTAGTGAACACGCTGCCGCC
Source organism: Timema bartmani (assembly GCA_902151455.1). Lineage (NCBI taxonomy): Eukaryota > Metazoa > Arthropoda > Insecta > Phasmatodea > Timematidae > Timema > Timema bartmani. The sequence goes on from CABFWB010002844.1 coordinate 41,240, forward strand.
TAAAACTAACCACTGAAAAACGAACGCGATTTTATTTATCTTTATTTCACTTCACCATCTCACTCGCGCACTGTAATACGTTGCCTAGGCCCATAACCTTTGTTGAGGTTATTAAATAAAAGCCGAGTATATTAGAGATAGTTTTAATAGTTTACTTATTATTAAAATGAAGGCACACAATATACAAGTAACGCTAAGTCGGCCATCTTGAGACTGAGAGAGTTAATGAACAGCTAAACAAAAGAAGCATGTTACACATAGAGATAGGTAGGCCTACATCACAACAGAGGTATGAAAGTACAGCACTATTCTAACACGAGGAAGTTCCATTTTTTGCAATGTCTTTTTAGTAAAAATATCAAATTTGTCCTGGTTTTGAATAAATCCTATCTTAGTTATCTCGTTTTTGAAATCTAAGTTTTTCTTTACTCATACAGAAAAAGACAGCAAATGCTAAAAATAAACCAATAATGTTAATAGCCGAAGGTGAGTATAGTGAAGTCAAGTTTTTAAAAAAGTATTTAAGAACTTATATGAAACTGTCTTAGTATATATACACAAGTGTAAATGTAGCTTGGGAAATTCAGGGTAGTTTCCATGAGGAGCTTGTTACATCAATGGGAACAAATTAAACTCACATATTTGTTCAGTGGTCATTTATTAAACAATGATATTCGTGCACTTAGACACATGGAATAAAGAAAACATTGTATCTGGTGGATGGGTTTCATGAAATGAGTGAAAAATGTCTAGTTAGCATTCCAGAATGTTAGTAAAGTAGTAGAATTTATTCTTTGCCTGCCTAAAAATACAGCTTTCACAGAGAAAATATTTTCCATAATGAATAGCCTGTGGTCAAAAGAGAAACAAGATTAATTGTTGAAACTATCCGAGTCATGTTGGTTTTAAATCAAAACTACATTATTGAGTGTGATTAGTTTTTCAACAATATCTTAAAAGACCAACAGTTGTATGCAACATAGGTTCATCCAAAAATATTCTTGGTCTCAGCGTGATGAATTGCAATTCCCCTATACTTCAACCTAACAAGTTCTAACTTATATTATCATATTTCTGTTCAATATTTTTATTCAATAAAGTTTTTTGTCATTCTATTTTTTTATACTCTTTCTGAACAACATTACCTTGTTCTACTTTAGCCTATGTCACGAGCCTATATCTAAGAACTAAAAATTATCTAAAGGTATGCATTTCAGAATAGGATTTTTAAAACCACATTAAAATAAGAATCCCTTCCAAATGAAATACATGTTACATGCTTGGTAATGTCAATAACTCCATAGGGAGAGTAAACATATCCAAACAGTTGGATTATGAAAGAACCTTAACTTGGTTTCCTTGGAAAAAAATTAGGTTTCTCTTTAAACGTTTCAAACAAATAAAATATAAGTCCTTATGTTTTATACATTTGCATAACTTTTATCCCAAGTACCTTCAATATCTACTTTTGTAGTCTAGGAATTTTAATGATATAATTACATGAACATTCACATATAAAACACTAAATACAATATTTAAAAATAGGTATTTAGTTAGTCAGAGTTTTCAACATAGGACAATAAAAGTGTCTGAAGACCCGCTTAAATTATTTGCTTTATTTAATACACTTTGACCTTCAGATTTATCTGCAATCTTCTTAACTAATAACCAAAAGTTAGCAAAGTTATTGTCATCTAAAATGATAAATCTACCTATATTCCTCGCTATTTCAAATAATTCACTAGCCAATTCTTGCCAGACTATGAAACAAAGTTGTTGTTTTTTATAATTTTAAATTTCAATTAAATATACTTTTTGTACTCATGTGGTACAAAGCAAGGGTGAATCCATGATTTTTGTGCTATCACAGGACCGGGCTGGGAGGTTCCTCCTCTGGAAATTCTGATAGAAAAATCCTTCTAAATTTGAGAGTAATTTAAAAATAATTAGAAAATTAAAACAAGAGCTTAAAAATTCACAGTTAATTTTTGTTTGTTAAATTATGTGTTAAAAATATAAATCAATTATTGACAGTAATTGACACATGAAGCAACTGGCTAGTGAGATATTACGTGACAATACAACTTATAGTGAATATTACTTATATTTAGTTGGTTTAATTTATTAATTATTATTGTTTATACCAACTAAAAATGTCTTGAGGGGGGCGCACCCCTCACTCTCCCCCCTTCTGGGTCCACCCCTGGTTCAAAGAAAAAAATTATTCTGCTAAACAAAGATATTGCCTCCTGTATGAAATTAGCTAAATCTGAGAGAACATTACTCCATATTAACAGGTATGCCTTTACTTTTATTCCATCACTCACGATATGTCTTAGAAAAGATTTTTCTTTCTATTGTGAACACTTTGTCTGAATGTAATGACAACATTTAACAGTATAAATATGAATTGTATCTGTTAAATAGCTTTGTGGAGCCTTACAATTAATGTAAAAAAAAGTTGGCATTTTTCAGATTATATTACATAGGATTGAAAAGTGGGAAATATTGTTTAAAGTAGATATCTACAAGTTTATTTTTAAGATATGGGATTCCAAAATGTCCGACACCTTAGCTCAGTCAGAAGCATATCTCTCTACTGAGTTAAGGGTCCCTGGTTAAATTCCTGGCATGGCTGAAAAATATATCATTGGTGAAATGTGGGCTTACCTTTTCATAATGATGAATTAATGGCCAGGGGCTGGGTGTTGTGTCTGTCCTAGATTTAAGTTAATTTATAAGTCGTGTGCTGATATAATCAGTCGATTCCGAAAGCTCACATTAAATACCTCAAATAAATGAAAAACATAAAAATTAAAAATGACTCCAAAATATTATTCAGAATTGTTCATGTGTGTAAATGTATTCTGATACATTTGTGATCGGTTCACTCTCAAATCTCAAAGGAGAGCAATAATGCCTGTGACAACTGCTTACAACTGTATTTTGGCTGCAAACTGGTGACCAAGAAAAATCAAAGGCATCATATTTATTTTTTCAACATATAGTGTACAATGTACATCTTTAAGTGTGGCTCAATGGGAAAAGATACAGTATACCATTTGCTGTGCCATTGGTTTGGAGGAAACCGAAAGATCATACCACAGAATGCTACTTTTACTAATGTTTCTGATCACACCTCTAAAACCAAACAGGTTAATATGTACCCAAATGTACCATTGGCGTTGAGACCAGTGTCACTTAGTAAGGAGACTGAATTAAACAATCTCATAGTGTGAATGGATGGGCTCAGATGAAGATCAAAGTGATTCAGAAAACATGGACCATGAAGAAGAATATGTGCAACTATACAATTGAACATAGAGAAAAAATAATTTACCACCCAGACAGAATAAAATCATCTGGTATACGAGACTTTAATATCTCTAAAGCAGGTCTGGCCAACACGCGGGCCACATACAATACATGCAATTAGTTCTTTGAGGCCCTCCAGATTATTTTTATACTAACGACTACATGAGTGGGAAATCATTCTCTAGCCACAATAGACCCAATAAATACTAGAAATATTATATTAGACAAGATGTACTTCTCTGAATCGCTACCACTTTTTTCTTCTTAAAACCAGGTTGCATCCCCAAAACCCCAAGTGGGAGAGTGGGAGTGATCAATGTCAAGGAGGGGAGATTCGCTCGCTATCAATACTATTCTACTTCTGCTATCATCACATGACTATGATGTAACCACCTCATTTCTGTTGTTCTGTGTCTTTTCTTATTTTACAATTTGTTTGTATTCTCTCGCGCCAGTTGGGTAAGATTTTTAGTAGGCACCAGTGGAGAGAAGACTGGATGTCTCAAAAGATTAACACTTTTTGGTTTTTTTTAAGTATAAGTTGAATAAGTTTAAATAAGTAAGTAGTTCTGATGCAATTAATATCATTTAGTTTATATTTTTGTATGAACTTTCACAATTTAAGTTACAGAATAAAACAGTTCAGTAACCATTGGGAAGACTATTACTTTTTAATAGTACAGAGGTCCAAATTAACATGTTTGATTTGCAGAGAGACAGTCAGTGTTTTTAAGGAATACAATGATAGAAGACACCATGAAACAAAACATGGTATGTGAAAGTTAATAGAGAATTTAAAACATAAGTTTGCTGCGCTCTGATCTTAATAAAGGTTCAGCAAACAATCTTTAGTTCATCGTTAAAACAATCATCTAACAATGTAAAAGCAAGCTTCTCTGTCATACTGTTAATTGCAAGGAAAATGAAGCCATTTTCAGATGGGGAATTGGTGAAAGAGTGTTTGGAAGCTGTCATAAAAGAGGTTTTGCCCAATAAAAGTAAAATATTTTCAAGCTTAAGTCTTGTCACATCAAACAATATGCCGTTATATTAATGACATTTCAAATGAAATAGTGGTGACTTTGAGTTATCGGATTCAAGAATTACACGCTTTTTCTTTAGCGTTCGACGAACTTACGGATATTTAAATCTTCTCAACTTTCAGTATTTACTCACTGAGTTAACAATTCTTTCCAATGGACAAAAGAAATGTTACATTTTTTAAGCTTGGAAAACACCACTAAGAGTGAATATATTTTCCAAGCCCTAAAAAAGTGTTTTTCCAACATTAGTTTGGATTTAAAGGTGCTTTCCGGATTAACAACAGATGGAGCACAGGATATGATGGGGGAAAATAAAGGAACTGTAAAGTTGTTTATGAATGTGTTGGAGGTGATAACCATTAAAACAAGTGGTATATTTGTCACACACTTTATGATACATCAGCAAAATTTATGCACTAAAGTGTTACCTATGAACCATGTAATGGTTGTGGTTAAAAGAACAGTAAACTATATTCAATAGCATGTGCTTCAACACCACCAGTTCAAGGAATCCCTGATCTAATTATGTTCAGAATATAATTACATTGTGTATTTCACCAATAATATGGGCAAGTCGAGGAAAATGTTATAACGATTTTTGAACTACAGGAAGAAATTGAAATTTTTTTGAACAAGCACAGAGAACCATTTTCTTAATTAAATTATGAAGAGTGTTGGTCAGAAGTTTTTTTGGTAGAGTAACCAAAAAATTATCCCACTCAACAAGGAATTGCAGGGGCAAGATAATTTCATTACTGATGCTTATAATCATATTAAAGCATTCAGAATTAAAGTATTGCTGTTTGAGTGCCAACCTAGAATAACAAGTTATCAACTACCAATATTGAAGTAGATTTGAGTTGGCCAGATCTGCTTTAGAGTAAAGCAGAACTACTTTCCTATAAACTAAAGTGTGGAATCTTCTGAAAAATATACAAAATATGTTATTTATTGCAACCATGAGAAAGACTTTCCTTTATTTTCCTCAAATGGTGATATTTCATTTTGCAGTCATATGGATTGATTGATGAAGGAATTGGATCAGGAGCATAATTCGTAAGAGTGGAGAATATTCATCGATTCATCCAAGTTTAAAAGCTGATTTACCATCATTCCCCATTTGCCACGTAATTCATATGAAAACAAGGAGCTTTTGACGAGTTATAGGCAATAAAAAAAATATAATTTGAAATATTTGTGGAGATTTAAAAGTTTTAGCTACTGTTCTTGGCATGCAAATTGGCTTTTTTTTTAATGGGGTAGTTATGCAACAAATAATAAATATGATGTACAAGAATGGCCTTGTCTTGAGCACTTTAACCCAGGAGAAAATATATATCAAACGAACCATACATAGATCCACATAAAATATCGTTGCCTACATTAAACTTCAAGCTTGGACTGCTGAAGAATTTTGTCAAGGCAGTCGACTGGAATGGGGAAAGTTTTAGTAATCTGCAGCACAAGTTTCCAAGAATCAGTGCCGCAAAATTCAAAGAAAGAATTTTTGTAGATCCTCAGATCTTATGAAGAAGAACATTTTTGATAAAGCCCTTGCACAAACTGAAAAAGTGGGATGGAAATCATTTAAATTAGTTATTGGAAGCTCTATGTTGAACTTGAAAGCACCCAACTACAGTCATCTAGTAGAGAAAATGCTTGATGCCTACAGAATGATGGGATGTAACATATTACTAAAACGCACTTCCTTCATTCTTATTTGAACTTCTTTCCAAACACCCTGAAAACATCAGTGACAAGCATGGTGAAAAGTTTCCCCAGAATATCTCACACGGAGAAGCGCTTTCAGGTCAAATGAACTCCCAACATGTTGACTGACTACTCCTGGCACCTTGAAAGAGAGATTCTCGATAACTACAAGAGGAAATCAACTGGAAAATATTTTTTAAGTGAACAGTATACTTTTTGATTCACTAGTTGGTTTTATTCTGCAAAGCTTGGTTAGTAAAATAACTATTAGAAATAGCTGATTCTACTGTTAATTATTAAAATATGAATTATAATGTAAACATATTTAATTTTCTACCTCATTTTTTATAATAATAATGAAACCAAAATAAAACTTTATTTTCTTTAAAACCCTCTTATAAACCTTAAGGAATGAGGTATTTTCAAAAGCGGATTCAGACTCGGTGACACACACTCTATAAAGAACAGCCAATTTAATTCAGAAAAAAAAAAAAAAAANAGTCACCATTTGTTGACCAGTGATTATTGAAATTTCACGCATTTTTTGTAAGAAAATATTTTAAATTGGTATCCCAAAGTGAGAGGTAGTACTTATTTTGATATAGTTTACCTTATTGTCTTGATAATGCTAGCTGCAGTGAATTAAGAAACATCAACTAGAACATTTTAAAACACATTGAACTCCAAATATACTAATTATGGACTAAAATGTATTTTCATTGAAGAAGTGTTAAAACAAAAAAAAAACTTATCACAGCCTTGACCTATTTTTATCTTCAATGTACGTATCTGTATCATTACTGAGTACAGAGTCCATCGAAGATACAGTATCGTTATATCTTCTATCATTCATTAGAGGCCTTTCAACCTTGTTGCTAAGAGGAATGCTCATTGTCTGTGGTGTGGGAATATTGCCAGCATTGGAGTCCTCTATAGCTTTGCGCAGCTGAAATCAAAGTAAAATATTAATAATTCACAAAAAATATGTTTCACTAAATCATTTCAAAAATTCTTTGATTTAATTTTTACCCCAGTATGGATTGATGAGCTTCCCACACATAACGGGATCAAACCAGCTCCTCCCTCTAAGATTATTTCACTGCGTCCAGCTGTCCTTGCTACACTTCTGTACAATAACTGTTGCAGGGAGGAAATATGTTTCTATATCAAGCTAGCTACAGCCATAACTAACGTTTAAATGCTCTAGCACCTAATTTATTCATATGTTACTATACTCATAACAAAACTATATCATGTCTAAAATCTACTCTTGTATATTTATAATTAACCTTTATTTAAAATACACATTATTACAGCCTTAACTTTCGAGTGATGAGATTTAACAATATAACCAGCAAAACTCTATAGAGTGCCTAAGGATACCAATTGTGCTATGAAGTTAACAGCCAAACACTGAAATCATATCTGACAACAGTGTTATATAATCTATATATTTAAGTTAGAGTAGTATCTGTTATACAAAATGATATAGTGAAAGTACGTTTATTATCTATTGGAAAACTATATAATTTTACTACCACAAAAACAAAAACTGCCATAAACAATCTTACTGCTATAAACAATCTTGCCACAAGCGAACATCGGAACTGTTAAAGCAGCAAGTGCCGGTGTAAGATGAGGTCAAAAAAAAAAAAGGTCTAACAGCAGACCCGAGAAAATCATATTGAGAGTTTTGTCATCATACCAATTCTAACATTGCAATCCTCATTCAAGACTGCCTATGTATGATATGCATTTGCAAATCCTAACATGGTGTATATGATTAGGATTTTTAAATATTTCAATGCAGAATGTTTTCTCTTATAAACTATTCTTTTGAATTAAGTTATTTATTCAAACTATGACTAACAGGCTGTGTCAAGTGTTATTGGATCTTCTCTTATGTGTTAATGATGACTGCAAATAAATGTACATCCAATGCTATGATTCTGCACGCTGAGAAAATGAGAAAACATTAATTTTTGAAGGAGAACTTGATCCAAGGGCTATGATTTGATGTTGAGCTATATTCTCGACATAGTAAAATATAAAACCATTCTCAAAAAGTAAAATTCACCAAGCTTCACTTTCTAGGCCAAATTAGGCAAGCAAGCCTTTCATGTTTTTCTCATCTATGCTACAGCTGAAGAAATCACTAAAGTAGTTAGAAGTTACATTCCCATCAGAGTATATGCCAATATTCTTAGACAATGATACAAATGACAAATTATGTGATATGTGTGAGTTAGAATATTAATGCATTAATACAACCATTCAAAAATAACGTGTTCTATTATATGTAGCTTTGTCCAACAATGATCCAATAAATGTGTACCATTTATGAAAAATGTAGAAGTTTGATTAGAAGTTTTAATAATCTAAGATTGAGTGTAAGGTGTGAGTATTCACTCGGTTAGAGGAGCAATATTGTTCCTTTTCCCGGTCATTTCATATCTGACATTTTTACAATCGGAACATTTGATAACTTTGACTTTGATGAATATACTCTTTCTGGATTTAGTAATAGCCATAAATAAAACACTCCCTAAAGAATTGGAAGGCATTTTTTGATAGTTAACAAGACGAAACCTCAATCAAAGACTCTGAACACGGATGAAGGCAGGCAAATTCTGTTAGTGAAATAGCATACATCTTCCTATTGAGAAGTCTTTCTTCTAGTCATAATCTAAAAACAGATTAATGCTCAGCAGCTATTTACTAGACCTATTGCGGAATTTTTTTTAAAAAAACCCAATAACATAATATGTGTATAATTCAAATGGGGTACTAAGACACAGTGAAAAAAATAATAATTTGTAAACACATTAAGGCTTAAGAGTTTTTTTTATTTGATGGGATGATAATTGACATTTCAATACATAAGTGTCCAAACATTTAATATTATGCTAGATTGTGACTAATTAGTCGAGGACGAACACTACTGGTTGATCACTCATTAATGCAAAGCATGCACCAGAGTCTTTAGAAGATAGTATTGGTTTCTACTTGATATGGATATTGCATTGTTAGTTATATTTAAATGAAATAATCTTTATGGTTTGGATGTCTAGGAAATATGCTATGAATTGCTTGTGCTTGACTCCACAAAACTTGTGCCAATTCATATTGTATCAGAAACTCTGGAACAAGATTCATGCTCTAGGCTTTCTGCAATTCATGACTTATAAAGTGCATATTATTTTATTTGGCATCAAGGAACCAGCCATCAGTTTTAATATTTCTATATATTTGAATAATTTCTGTAATTTATCTACTACATGGGCCATTCAGACCATCTTCATGGTGTTAATGTCGAGAAGTATCTAGTTCAGTTCAAATCAAAGAGCTTCATGCTAGACACTGGAGGAATTGAGATTATGGCTTAACCAACATAGTAAAAAGAACTGTGTTGTTGTTGTTGGTCACCTGCTTAAAACTAGCCAAAATGCAAAATGATATAACTAATATTATTATATACACTGCTTTGATAAACCTAAATTTCTACCTGCCATATAGGAGGGCAGAAAGTCCTTGCTGCTCAATTGTAAATTCACAGTGTTGATCAAAACAAAGTATTGCGTGAACCATTTTTAGTACTTTTATGTTACCACTTGCAAATTGTAACATTATATACTGTATCTGAGATGAATTAATAATATTATGACCTGCCTCAGTGGCGTAGTTAGCTAACGCGTTAGTTTAGTGTTGAGCCAGGCTACCGAGGACAGGGAGATTGAGGTTCGAATCTTGCTCAGGTGAACAGGGGGTGGTTTTTCCTAAATGGTTTTCCACTCTCCCTCCACATAAATTTGGGTTCACTTCCTCTATATTCAACCGTCCCAATTCCTAACCCATTAGAGTAATTAGTACTGAAGTGTATAACCTGAACGGGTAGTAAGATTCGGTGCTAAGTATAATAATCTTATGATATTTCTAATAGTTTGTTCTAATTATAATTAATATTATTTTACTGTGGAATATATACTTTCTATAAGTATAATTAGCAGTTTACAGTAATTCAATTAACTACAGTTTGGAATAATGAAACATGTATATGGGAGTTTTGTTTTCCTTCCTGTTAGCTATTCAATTACATGGTTTATTTCAGTGGTGAATTTCTAAAATCAATTATATATAACTTTTAAATTAGTGGGCTAAGATCCAAAATGTCTGATCGTCACAGGTTTGGTTTGGTTGCTTGGCTATAAGAGAATTTATTCTTTAAATGGGTCCATTTTTAATGACATAGTTTTACAGAAAACTTGTGGGGGGAAGGCGGATGGAAGGCAAACACTTGTGTTGATTATGAATCACGCTGTGAATCCATGAATCATTTCCTCCCTGCAACGATTTATGTATAGAAGTGTTGTTCGACTCTGGGCTAGTACTCATTCATTTTCATGGGACTTTGTCAGTTACAGGTTCACAAAAATAGGTGAAGGTTAGCTAATTTTACTTTGTAACAAATATAAGTGACATTAATGCATTACAATTAATGAAACACAGCTATGATTAAATTAGATCCGAATTTTACTTGTTTTCAAGATAAACAGTCAATCTTTCACTGTCAAAACTAATATTATGTTGGCCTTTAATGGCTTGATATCTTTCTCGCAAAACAAATCATGGGCAAGAGATACTTTTTTTTTATCATAAATAAAAATTATGAAATTAGGTGGTGGATGGAATGGCCATTCTTATAAAAGTCATTATAACGTATCTTAATATATAGTGAGTTTAAATCAAGAGATAGGTTCAATTTTACCCGGAAATAATTTTGGAAACTCAATATAGGAGATCATCACCATCATCATCATGAATAGCTTCCAGCCAATGACTGGGTTTGTTTGGAACATGAGCCGCTCCACCACCTCCTTTCCTCCACCTTGGCCCAGTCCTCTCCTCTCTCCTCCACACCCCTCCTTACTCCCTTCAGCCATCTATCCCTTGGTCCTCCTCTCGGACTCCTACCCCCCCACCTTCATTTTCAACATCCTCCTGGGCATCCTTTCCCTCTCCATTCTTCTCACATGGCCATACCAACTTACTCGTGACTTCTCTATCCTGTCCTGGACTTGCTCTTCCTGTACTACTACTAATATAAGAGATAACAAAGTAAATTAATAATCTGATGAAATAGATTAACCTTAAGTCAGAACATGTAAAGTTTGGTATAGCTATATAATGTTGTATATATTTGTGTATATCACAAAATTCAATTAAATGAATATTGACAACCTGGACACAGGAACTGAACCCAAGACCTTTGACATTGCGTGCCAATAATCTACCACTTATCCATCTTGTACCACATATAGACTCAATTCACAAACAACTAGTGAAAGATGGGCCTTGACATGACATGAACCAGAATGGTTCAGTGGTAGAGATCCAAAAGTCCTGGGTTCGATTCCCATGTACAGGTTGTCTGTTTTACTTAATTGAATATATAATGTTGGTTTAATATTGTTGGATGATGGTTTGAATGTTTTATTAATTGAATTTATTATGGTGGTAGCGGTTAATTTTGAAAACACTTTTTATTTTGTGTAGCTTTATGGCAAGGTCTATCCCTTATTATCCTTCTTGTGGATTCTAATGGCATTATTATAGTGCATCAACATTATATTCCTATAGTCAAAATTTAAGCCATTTATATTAAAGTAATGTAAATCTTTTATTGAAGATTTCAGACAAGGATATGACTAAGCATCTAAATACTAAAATTTCAACACAAGCCCCAATATAGTGAACATGAGTCAAATCTCCCAAATTGGTGTTTAAATCAAGTGGCTTATTAAAGAACTTGTGTCAAATCTTGGGAAAGTCTCAAATTACAAGATACTTTAAAAAATGGTGTAACCCCCTGAAACTAGTCTTCTATGTTTTATGTTACGTCTTGTTGGTCTAATTTGATCTTGTTGTTGTTGTTGTTGTTGGTGGTGGTGGAGGTTAATGCATCCAGGACATTACCATCGGAAAAGAATGTTGGTTGGACTCAAATTTGCTCAAATGTGAATACACTCCCTCAATATGCTACTTTCCGCATTCCTTTCTCATTTGTGTAAATATGTGAATAATCCAGACGAATATTATAAAGCAAAACACTCAACTCTTTTAAATATATATTATTTTTTTCCCCACGTACTAACCGGCTATTCTTTTCGCACTTTAATGGGGTGTGGAGGAGAATCTTATATTAAATATACCCTTATTTGTGATACAAGCTTATACATCTAATTTCAACAGCTAAAACAACTTATAAACGAAATAAAAAGAACTAAAATAATATTTAAAAAAATTTAATGTAAAAATAATTAGAATTTGTAATGTCGCGAAAACAATTGGTTTTCTCTAAAAAGTTCTGATGCACCAATGCCCTCAAGGAAGAGTTTAGGAAAAATTACAATGGTAAACTTTGATGGGATTCTAACCCCAACCTCCCCATCATGAGTCAACCAGATGACTAGACATGTGCTGTTGCCCTAGTGACTACTGATAAAAGTCCCAGTATATCTTGAGGAAGGTAGACTATTTACAGCTACTCTTAGATGTTGAGAGGGTTAGGCTACTAAAGAATCAAGGAGAGAAATTTAATCAACGTGTGTAAGTGTACAAAACAACCCTAAATAAAAAGCAATTAAATGAGGATAAAATATTATTACAGTAAAACAAATATGAGCTATTGGATCAACTGAGACTATGTCTTAATTAAATATAAATACACATAATAAGTATTTATGAATTCGAAATATAATTTAATCCTTATTTAAAATTCATTTCAATTATAAGAGAAGTAATAAATAAATAGTTACCTCTTTAAGGGCGACTACTCCTACAAGTCGCCCAATGGCGGTGACGTAAGCATGATTTACACCCACCATAGAAAATAAAGAATGCACTTTAAGAAGTGACGTCCTCTCTACTAGCTGGAATGGAGCAGGGTCAATATGGCATTTATCGAAATTTACAGCTTTCCTCATTTCTTCCTCCTCCCAATGTTTCTGGTCTTCCGGAGACATATCAATTACTCTTTCTTTGGGCTACAACCAAAATAAAGATTGAGAATTTTTGTGAATTAGTTTGATTACTACTCACACTGACACTATTAATACTGCTATTTCTACTGATGTTGTTACCACCACTGCTATGTCAATAATATCCAGACCCTTTGTCTTATTTTGTCATATAGAAATATAAACTTGAAATCACCAACTTAATTTATACTTTAAGATAATGCAATTTAAGATTTAATTTAGAAACCAAATGTAAACCACAGCTTATGAGCACTTCTATTAAAAAACATATAAAAATAGCACATTTTCAAATAAACTAATGACCAGTAATAAACATGTTATTTGAATATTTAGGGAAAGGACATTCTAAAAGAATTTACGCATAAGATTTGTGATATTTTATAACTAGTTTATTTAGTTTTACAGCATGATCTAAGTACTATTTGACATAACTAACAGACAAAATATCTGTCTTTTGTTTAAAATGCCCAAATTTCTAACCTTTCTAGATTGTGCAGTGGTGCTTGTGTAGCCTACACCCTCTGATACAATTTTGGACACAATTTAACTGTTATTCATTTTGTCCCTGAATTCACTCTTGGTCATTCATCCCTACTTGAAATTGCCTTTGTACAGAATATAAGGCATTGTCCTTACACAAGAATATCATTGAAAGCTAGGCAGTTATCATTTTACTCCTGGCTAACGACACTATCTGTAAACAAATGACCAAACTGTCGATACAAGAAGGGTTTGAAAGAGATCCATGATGCGTATATGCTGAAATTACGTGAAAACACAGAGACCAAATATTTCAAATGGAATGCATAATTTCAAAGTTAAAAATACGGTTTTACTCTAACCGTGCAAAGGCTTAAGCTTTACCATGACCTTAAGAGTCCAAAAATACTAGATCCATATAACATGAAATCCATGACCAAAAATAATAAATTTAATATTCAGAGATTCTGAAACGATAATTTTGAAAATGGTTAAATCAACTAAGCCAGAAGGGAATAGATATTTATCGAACTATAACAGTGTCGCTCACCTTAATGAATCCAGCATTGCAATAAGTGACAACATTACATAGTCCTATCTGTATATAGTCCTTGAATATATCACATGTTCTCAAGGAGTGGGAATGACAGGAGGGGAGAGGGGTAGGGGTAGCGTCCTTCGAGAATATGCTGGAAAGTATGACGCCCGCCTGGACGTCATTGGAAAGGACCAGACTACGGGCTTGTCAAACACAGCTGGTAGAGCACAGTGAACACTCATGCATTTCGCTCTTCTATTTTTTCTTGGGCGTGGCTTAACAGCGACGAGGAATGATTTACGGGCCTCAGCTCATTCAGGTAATAGACAGTGCTGCGAGCTATCACAGGGCTGTGGTCTTGCTGAGACGAGTCAACCGGGGCCAGGATGGTAAGTGATGTAACCTCAATTGTTTATGTCGTTGTAACGAGGTTAAACTGGAAAGCTTTGACCAGGTCCCATTAATAATAAAGATCACGCTCTGCCACTGGATACAATATGACTCATGTTTAGTGTTAAAAAGGCTTAATAAGTGGAAAACTATAAAACAATACTAAAGAAAGAGATAAAATATCCTTAAACTAAATGAATATATGGGTGATGTTTACCGATATTCAAATAAAAAAAAGCACAAAGTTGATTGAAAGATAAAGAAAACGAAATATTTATGAAAAATTAATTTTGCCATCAATAAATATAAATGATTGACACTGATAGGTACTCTAAGATTTATTTTTAAATAATATATGGTAAAGTATAGAACTGCAAGATAAATTAGTAGTATGATGGCGAGCATAAACACAATCAATTTCCATAGTTATGTAAATGTTATTTTCTTTTCTCTGGCGATAAAAAAAAATGTAAAATAATTATAGTAGGCCTAATCCAAACCAGTTTAACATGTCAAAACGCTCTAAAAACATAATCACTCCACCTCACCTCCACCCAACTATACTCCCATGTTCAGAATAAATACAGGAAATACAGGTTCTTATTTCCACAGATAAGAAATAATGTATGGGATTGGGCTGCTCTTGAACTCGAGCTTTGTTTGGAGCTATGCAATCTTTATTTCAATGCAATAGGATATGTTATCTATTCAATATATCTCCTGGTTATTATTCTACAATGGCTAAGCACTACAATTGAGCGATGGATTTTAAAATGGAGAGATAATTAATCTTAAATGAACTTCTGTATCAATCTCAGCGATTCGGAATAGTTATTTTGATAGCTTTCAGGTATTTTACATAACATTCCAGGATTTGGTAAACATTTTGAGAATAGAACCAAGAGCTAATGGGGAGCGTAGTTATATGTTTCATTATGATTATTATATTTTAGATGTCTGCATGAATAATTGAGAAAATCATTTAGTTAAATTCAAAATTAGTAATAGAATGATTTACCTGGGCAGAGATACAAGAAATCACCTGAAGCAACTACAAATCAGCAAGAAAGACGTTAATGGAAAAACTTTGGTTTTGATAATTAAAAGATAATCATTTATAATAGGTGTTAAACTCTTACTAAAAACATTTTGTTAAGTGTGTGTTTTCTCTGTTATTATATGTGTGTAGTCTACTTTAACCTACAAGAGGGTGCAGCGTCTAATATTGTGTGTATTGTTTAAGTTGATATGTTCTGTAGTTACGCATTCAGAAGTGGAACAAAATTTAATAATTAGTCTTTAGTTATAAATATATGTAATTAATCATAATGATCTTACCAGCTGTACTTTTTTAAATAATCTAGGGCTCATTGAAATTGAAGTTGTTTTATTGTCTTCATCTCTAACAAGCATTTCCATTGCAGCTTCAGGATCAGGATTCACATCTTGAAGAGTTGCTGATTTCTTGAAAATTGCTTCAAAAGCCAGCCTTATTCTGGAACCATTATAGCCGAATTTATATCGAGAACATATTAAGCCAGATTAAATTTAAAGAAGACCACCTCTTTCAAAACAAGCATATTCTGTAAAGAAATAGAACAATCTCATATCAGTGGATTTTTAAAAAGAAATTAAAACAGTAAATTTGATTCAAGGCAAATTTAACTGTTTACTCCTTTACTTTATTCTTTTAATTTTATCTTATACGATAATAGAGATTGGAATAAATGTTATGTGTATTAATCACAACTTGTGAATGTGTGGAATGCCAGGCCTCCACCGTGGCTCGGATTCCACGTTACACTGTAGGGCCTTCATTTCAACTCACAATCACTCTACCATTACACTATAGTGTGTGTATAACCCGAACCAGTAGTAGACGTGGTGATACTACTACTACTAC
>CABFWB010002844.1:66159-95120 GCA_902151455.1 Timema bartmani
TTTTTTTTTCAATTGTTAATTTTGTGTGTAACTATAAACCTTTTGAATATTAGGCTTAAGTCAGAAGCCTGGTCTTAAAATGTAGCCTATACATTCGACACATCTTCAATGCTAAATATTTTAGTTATACTTCATATTATTTAAATTTCTATTAAAATTATGTGTGGTGTTGGAGAAAGGGGGGGTCAAATACCCTGTTTGCTCCTCTCCCCCTTGGGTGCACTACAGCTTACAGCAAAATATATGTGTCTTAGCAATAAACCAATGATGTAGCGATAGAGTATTAATAGGAGATAATATCCCCTATGCTAGTCAGTGTTTACGCATCTAAATAGCTTCTGGATAATAAATTATCAAGTTGGGAGACTCATTTGCTTCCAAGCAGCATTGTGTGAGATAAGTTAGGCTTTAAGAAATAGTTTTAATTGCAATCTGAGTTGGACAATCCACCTGATTCCCTCTCACCAAAATTTGATGGACGCTTGATCCATGTACCACTTCATTTTACTTTTATTATGATCGTTTGCTTTGAGTATTGCTAACTGTGTGCTTTTAATTACACTAGGCTAATTGAATAGGATCTGTCTCTCTTTTGTATTCAGAAATGTGACCATACCACTCTTAGCCTCGACATTAATATGTACTTAAATTTGTAACCATGTAGATATCATTGTAATTTGAAGACCACCTTTGTGGTCTAGTGATCAGAGGTTCTGGCTACGGACCCAAAGGTCCTGGGTTTGATTCTCGGCACTTCCAGATTTTCTGGGAAGCAGTGGGTCTGGAACGGGGTAGACTCAGCTTCATGTGGATAAATAAGGTGCTACTCGAATAAAGTAATAGTGGCTCCAGTATAGAAAGCCAAGTTGAATGGCTGGAGCCTTCGTTATGCTGATAATTTACACCCTTTATCTGTAAGAGCTGGCACTAATTTGCCAAACAGTTTGGTAGGTAGCCACTCGGTAGGTATAGCCTGAATGTGGGCTGACACCATGGCGTTACTTTTATTACATTTTGATTGGATGGTAATCATTGTTATGGATAAATAAAAAAGATAAAATGTAGAAGTAAGGGGGGTAGCCTCAAAACTTCCTAAGATAGCATATGGTTAAGGGGAAATAATAAATGTTCGAGAACCACTGTTCTATAGGCACACATCTTCAAATATGTCCCTTGAAATAATCCCATAACATTCTTGGACAACGGTGGTTGAGGGTCCTTGGCCCCCAAATCTCCCCTGCAACTTTTAGAATACAGTATACCTATTAATTTTCTCAGAATACGCCACTGCTACCCATTATGCACATACTGGGTGTTTAACTCGAATTATTATTATTATTATTATTACTATTAGGACCACGTCTTACTACCCGTACGGGCTATACACACTTACACTAATGTGTAATGGTAGGGTGATTGTGAGTTTAAATGGAGGACCTACAGTTTAACGTGGGATCCGAACCACGGTGGAGGCCTGGCATTCCACACATTCACAAGTTGTGATTAATACACGTCTTGTCAGAGGTGAAGGAAGGGTTTGGCAATCAGATAAATCTGAGCTGGGACCAAGGATTGAACCCCGAAACCCCAGCACAGAAGTGCAACAGATTACCCCTAGACCACCAGGTCACCTGTTTCACTTAAAAAGTTCAATATATTGTGGTTTTTATTTTATACAAATAAAATACTTATTGATATTTTATTGTCTCTTAATGAATGAATATAAAACCAAATATAATTAGGTTTGTTTACCTCATTATTGTGATTATTAACTATGGTATCTGGGGAGAGGAGATTTGCAGCGGAGTGTTGACGAAGTTTCAAAATATCTGGTGCAGGGATTACTTCAAATCTGGATGGTCTACGCTGTTTTTGCTGAGCAGCTTCCATTAATTTGCGTTCCAACTTTTCCTTGGCTCTGTAAACAATAAAATTAGTTTAATTCTTTGATATGTAATTAAATATACTTGCACACTCATCCTTTCCCCCTACTCTAAAAAACACGGTAGGAAGACTGATAGAAAAACATTATAAACACATTTTTACTACTTTTTTTTGCCCTTATTATGGTTCTTAGGGACATAATAAAGAGAAAAAGGATGAGGAGGCTGCTGTTTAAAGAAATACACTAAGAGCAAATATATTTTTGGATCATTGGCATTTATTCAATGGAAGCAAGTGAAGCAACGCTTCCCTAAAATTAAAAGGGTAATAAAGAAAATAAGAGGAAAATAAAGTTAAAACAAAATATTATAGTTAGATACCTCTTCAACAAGTATACTTTTAATAATAGTTGAGGTGGCAGCTCTTCTTTCTAGAGCAAATAGTTCTTTCTCAGACTGACCGGCCAGCCAACTGATCTTGCTCGCTTTTTATTTCGTCAATCATTTGTTTCCAGATCTGTCCGGCCCTCATCGGGGAAAGGGAAGCAGCATTTCACTGGGTCAGTATTAGTGCATGAGTTTACTATCATGATTGGTATATAATTGTACATTTAATACTGTTAAAATCTTATTTTTTAGGTTTTTTTTAGCAATATGGATTGTTTATATATAAAATTATGGGCACTCTGTTACAAAACAATGTATTTATCACCAATTTACAATAAGTTTAGTGTTATTTTACAGAATATTGACGCTTGTTTGATCCTCCAAGGGAAGCGGTTTGTTTCTTTGCGTGCATTAGTACAACAAGTGCACTAGTGGAAGAGAAGGGCTGCTGTGTCGAAATTCAAAAGTTATAGTTTGAAGAATAGTTTTTCATCCCTGTCTTTTGACGAGAAAAAAAATTTGAAACAAGCAGATCCACTCCATCTTCAGACAACCTATATAAAAAACACTTTGCCATTTCAATACTAAACTTTTTAAAAGTGTTTTGTAATTATTATCAGGATGTTGCGTTGGTGAAAGATTATATGGTTGACCTTACTATTTACTAACAATAACGGCATATAGAATATATCCGGATTAAGTGATATTAATAATATTTGCAAAGCTATTATAAGGCAGGCCAAAGGTCATACTCATTTGCAAGCCACAAACCAAGAAAAAACTTCAGCAATAGTAAATTGATTATTATTATTATTATTATTATTATTATTATTACTATTATTATTATCATCATCATCATCATCATCATCATCACTATTATTTTTATTTGAGTTAAAACTACAATTATTTATATATATATATATATATATATATAAGTAATATTTCTAAGATCACCAATTATTTTGTTTTGTTCCATGCATAGTTTGTGTTACCCCCCCTTCCTTTCTTTCCCATAATAATTTAAAAAAAAAGAGACCAGTGTGAGCTTAAAATTAAACTAGTGTCCATCAGACCCCCTTTATTGTAGCCTCATTGCTTCCCTTTGCCAGAATTGACCACACAACACCGTTTTGGAAAATGTTCTCAGTTCACTCAACTAGAATAAAAGCACTATTTTCATTATTCAGTATCAAGAATGTCTTTCCAATAACTTGGCCAGGCCAAGGTGTTTAGTAGGTATAAATTTTACAAAGTAATAACCAATTTATTGAAATAAACATTGTTTAATGCGTAGGCTATATTGGGGTGTTCTTTAATTCACATTTTTTCAGTAAATGTAGAGCCCATTACTTGGAAATCAGTTTGAGCCACAAAATGAAACTCACAGGTTTTGTAGAGTAGTTGTAGATATAAACAAAAATTTGTAATTTTTTAAGTCATTATTTTGGAGATATTTGAACTTAATTTTTTTTTATTTGCAACTTTAAAGCCAAAATAATAGAAAACGCTTAAAATTATGACTTTATTTCTCCACAACTTACAAGTTAATTATGACACGTTTTTATAGTAGAATTTCTAGTTTCTGGTTCAAAGTAGAAGAAATCATCATTAATAGTAAAAAGGTAAAAGCCGTTTTACAAAACCCCTGCAAAGACTAATTTCAGTGTATCTAAGCATACTAAAATGAACCTAGATCCAACATGGTGGCGGATAAAAAATACCACAAATAAAATGGTTTTGGTCCAATGCTACTCACTAGGCTTTCCAGCAATGGTGAGAATATAAAAAAAACTTTTCTATTACCACATGGCATAATGGCTAGAATATAAAAATGAATCCTACTACCTTTGACACTTGTGCACACCTTATTCCCTAGTATACAACACATTATTCAATGATCATTTGAGTTAAGCCCACCTCTCCCCGGTCAGTAAATTATTCTAAACCATTTTATATAAAATATTTTTATTTTTCTTGCACACTCTCAAAGTCTTTGATTACTTTTCAATCTAAATATTATTTTTTTATATGCCTTCTGAGCTATTATTAATGTAGTGAGCTAAGATAAACCTCAAATAACTTTTTTATTTTTTTGTACACACAAATAATTAGCAGGCATGGTAAGTCAGAGCAATATTAGTTCCACACCATATTAACAAAATATTAATTCCATTTGACATTCATAAAATAAATTTACATTAAAAATTTTTATAAGCAAAATAAATGGAACTTAAAAAATAACCTTAGGACTAGTCCGCTTAGCTACTTTTACAATATGATTTACAAAATCAAATGATTTTAACTAATAACCATCCTACATATCAAATACATAAGCATTGTTGAAATGTTTCAATACGGTACCATAAGTAATAGGTTCTCCACTCAATACCAAGCAAGGTTGGCAAAGGGTTCCATGAGCCCTAGGCGAGACTCAAAATATGCTCCCCAGTGGTATTCTGTATATATAAATGATAAAAAAAAGACAAATAAATAAAAATTGCCTCATTGCTCCATTAGTCAATATGTGTTAAAAATACTATCCCTTCTTCCTTTCCTATTCTATTAATATTTTATGAAGCTTTTATTTAAATATCATAGTGATTCACCGACAAAGCGACCCCGAATGTCAAATAACCATAAAAGCAGGGGTGGCCCAAGGTAAATTTGGCACCCAGGAGGATTGCTTTTTGGCACCCCAAATAAAACTGGCGTATAGTAATAGGAAAATATGAAAATAGTCCCATAAACTCCAAACCTAACGTAGCCTGGGTGTGCTAGGATATTTCTCCAAACCTATCGACTTCTAACCTAACATAGCCTATGCATGATATTAAAATAATCCTCAAACCTAAAATAATCACAAAACCTAACATAACATGGAATTAAAATATATTTTCATTTTACATCTTTCTAAGAATGTCTACAATATTGTATATAATCGCCTATTATAGAATTAACTTTTTTTACAATTATAATATAGTGTGTAAAAATTATTAAACATAAAAACTGCACTTTAGTAATCGACTCAATCTCATGAACAAGTATGAATTTAGAAATTGTAAAAGGGGGTTGGGAGGGGGTACAGATATAGTGAAAGGAGGAACATTTGGGTGAGTTGGTAGGCATATTTTTCCTTGATATGCGTCCTTTTTTTCAATCAATTACCTTGCCCAGTGCCCACTGCCAACCCCTGCCCCCTCCCCCACGCCTGCCCACACTTCCATTAGCCTAAAAAAATAAAATATTATACCCCTGTGCCCCCTTAAATTCACACTTGCTCTTGAAGGACATTATATTCAATTGACATCATTGCCAGTCGTACTAGACGTTCCTGTGACATGATGGATCTCAAGTATTACTTAGTGAGTTTCATTTTTTAGAAGCTCCTTTCTCTTGAAGCAAAGGTCACTGGAAGGGTGAGTAGAATTTGTAATGCCATTGCTATATTTGGAAAGTTTTCACTGATACTTTTGGGAGAGATAAGTTTAAATAATTTATTGTAAATTTAAGACTTTAACTATAGTAGTAGTATAACTTATTTTAGTATTTTAATTACAATGGAAAAACTGCAAGTATCAAAGATTTAAAATAGTGCTCACGGTGGCAATCTGCAATCTTTACTTTATTTTAGTTTTAGTTCTTTTAAAGTATGTATTTTTGCAACGGCCCTATTACGTTAGGTTAGGAGTTGTGAGGTTTGGTTAAGAGATTATTTTCTTATCCTGCTCATTTATGGCTAGGTGATGAGTTACGATGTTTGGGGATTATCCTCATTTCATTCCCAGAATATGTTAGGTTGGGTCAGTGCTCTGTTTGGCACCCCTTCCTAGCCAGTGCCCCAGGCAGCCACCCAGTTTGCCCGGCCCTTAAGCTGCCCCTGCATGGAAATGATTATATTGCTAATCAATGTCCAACATCTTAGCTCAGTTGGTTGTATGTATTTCTATTGAGCTAAGGGTCCGGGGTCAAATTCCTGTCATGGCCAAAAAAATTATCATTTTTCAAGTGTGGATTTCTCCTTTCACAGAGATGAATAGGTAAATAATGGCCGGGCTCTGGGTGTTCTGTCTTATCTAGATTTAAGTTAGTTTATAAGTCATGTGCTGATATAATCAGTCGGTTCAGAAAGTGCACATTAAATTCCTTTAAAAAGATGAAAATTGTTAATCAATCTTTAAAATAATATATTCTTAATATTTTCTATAATGTTTCGGTGTCATTTCTTTACTTAGAAATAATTATTATATTATTTAATTTGAATAATGGATTTAATTACATTTTGTGGGAATGAGCTCCTAGGACCTTTACACCCAAGGTGACCACCTAGGTTTGATGACCCTGATACCAAGTACTAAATGTTTTGTTAAGAAAAATGGTTTGTTTGACAAAGAGATTGAATAATTATATGCAAGTATAATAAATATAATTAACACAAAATATAGAGTTCAATGTAATCCATTATTTGAACTAAATTGAAAACCAACCATGATATAGGAAAATAGTAATAGAAAAAACAAAGCTATAATACCCCAGATTAGTAATTATTGGCAAATTAGAACATCATATAACACACCTTTCCTGTGCTTCTTTCTGCCACTTGGCAGCAACCTGTAGTCTTCTATCTCTACCAATGTGCTTTTCTATTAGTTTAATCAGTTCCATTCTCTGAATTGATCCCAAAAGTATCATTGAACCTACAAACAATAAAAATATTGACAGTTTTACAGTATATATTGTTCTGACGAAAGGTCACCATGGTATTTTAAAGGGTGCCACATTTTAATTAAATATTCAAGGAGTGTACTAGATTTAACAAATTTAACAGAAATAAAATAAACAACTTCTTCAACCAATATAAGAAACCCTGTATTATATAATTGTGTAGTAACTGAACAGTGTAGGTTTTAGTGCTCTGTGAATTTCTTTCGAAGCTTTATTAGCATATTATTGTTGGTTGGTTAAAACTTTGGTACTTTATTAATTAGATTTGAGACCATTCCTCCTACCTTTTGCATCCATAGGAATAATTCAGATTAAAAAAATGTAAAGGTTAAAAATTAGCTTTACATTACCTGGACTATCCACCAGGGGGAAGCCTCGCAAGTTTCGATTCTCTTTTAATACATCTCTAAGCTGGCCATATGTCATCCCGTGCCAGATGTAACGTACATCTCTCACCATGAAGTCTTCTACATACACATTGTACATTCCTGCAAAAGTAAAACAAATTATGAAAAGTACACTTATTTTCCTATAAATAATTATAGCTTATTAACTTCAATTCTCCTCTAGAGAGAATGAATAAAAATAGGTTTAAGGTAAAAAGTAAAAAAAAGAAATCATATCTTGTTAAAAAATAGTGTAAATAAACAATTTATGGGCTATAAAAATAGAAAAAAATCTAAGATATTGATTAACTCAATAAGAAATAAAAAAATCGTAACAAGTTCATAAAGTCAACAACTCAATTTATAAATGAATTTTAATTCCACTAATGAGGAGGATACATGGTTAATGAGTTTAAACATTTAGAAACAATTTTAACTAGTAGAAACAATATTATATTGTAAATCAGGAAAATAAAACAGCCGAGAAATGCATGCTATTACTCAGTCAATAAGTTGTTGACATCTCGCCTCTTTCAAGGAATGTAAAACTCAGAATACACAAAAATAAATTAAGGTGTTCAGAAACAAGGTCGCTTATTTGGTCCATAAAGGGATGAGGCTACTGGGTAGTGAAGCAAGTTACATAATAATGAGTTGCATACCATGAACTAATCACAATAAATTTTTATGATAATTAGTCTTGTAGATTATGGTGGGCAGGACATGCAGCGTGAATGGGAGAATCTGGACACAGATGGGAGGACAACATTAGAGTGGACCAAAAAGAGATAGAGTGTAATGAGGTGGACTGGATAGAACTAGCTCAAGATTGTGATAGGTAGCATACATTTTTAAGTGCGTCAATGATCTTCCGAGTTCCAGTAAGTAATTAATAAGAGGGATTGGGATATGATTGTAGCCATTCTTCCACCTTGTGCCACATACATTTGTAAATAAATAACAAGTAAAACTCCAGTGAGGCTCAAAGTGCTTGCTGAGATGAAGTGGAAACTGCAAGGTGCAGAACTCCCTTCATATCCTTGGTTATATCAATGGTGGAGTTAAAATATATTTTGTAATGTAGTTAATGACTTCATTAAATTTTTACTTGCAGTTTCATTGCAAGCATTTTTTACTCATGAATTTTGAGACACCACAAAACAATGAATATATTTAGTTAAATGATTGGTTGAGCTAGGCCTGCAAAGTATAAAATGAAAGTGAATATTTTCACACAATATTACGCCATTTTAACTACTCTAACAATTGTTGTCACATCAAGAAAAGGCAACTAAATTGCCCAGTGGCATACTTTATGGTCATTGACCAACTTTTAATTCATGGTTCTACTCAAATATTGCAGCCTATATATGAAAGTAGGTCGATCTATAAATTTAGTTTTGATCTCATCAAAATCCACTTTTATAATTATGTCCAAATCCAGATGTTTTAGTAAGTGCATTTATAAATAGATTGTTGTCATCAGAATCAAATTTTTAAATTGTGTTGCAACCCAGATGGGTTAATTTATAAGTAGATTGGTGATATCATAGGAATCAATTTTAAGAACGTTGTAACTAAGATGTGGAAGAAGGTCTCTTTGGATCTACTCATAATTGATTCCTTACTATTGTTTATCATGCTATTTTAGCAAAACATCTATCTTATAATTTATCAAATTAGTGAATAATTCACAATCACCTGAACTTGATGGTAGAAGATCTGGTAAATATGGTAGTTTCTTAATAAGTATAATACTGTCATACAAAGATGGCTGTAGAAGAGATGCAATTGCGTTAGATATCAGCACAGCCACCTGAAATAATCCATTTCACAAAATTATTTTAAATTGTTCAATATTAAGTGTAGCAAGCTTACAAAAAAAGTATCCATCACCTCAATGAGCTAAAGAAACCAATATATTTAAGCAGTATGCTAATATTATGATGAACTACCATTCAGTTCTATGGAAGTGTCTTATCAATGATTTCAGAAGAAGGTACAGAAAATGTGGATAGAAACATACAAAAGGAACAAATACAATATGGCCATTACAATGAAAAGAAGAACATAGTTAAAGAGGTTTTCTTTAAAGGCTATCTTATCAATGATTTGATATTTATATCAAGAAACACTTTATCTTCAATATAAAGTATATCATGTGTTGGCAGGGTTATTTCAGTTTAACATTTTTAACTAAATAACACAACATGTTTTAGGAATTGTTTTAGTTATTATCTACCTTATTTTAATCAATAGGCTTATTTAAAGTTAAATATTTTATATCATAGGCTTATTTAAAGTTAAATATTTTATATCATAAGTCTATATAAGCAACACTAGTGCTATTTTTATATTTTCATATGTATTTAGTGGGAAAAGTTTTTTAACACTTTTTTTTAACATACTAGGCTATAATTATATTGCTGTATGACTTCCAAGATTTTTTTCTTACCAATTCATTAAATTGAGATAAATGTTGAATAAATAATCTTGAATGATAATCACTAATCAATATTGATTTTGCTATTGCATATAATAGTATTTTTTTACTCTTAGGTCTTTTAACTAAATAAATATAGCTTACTTACTTACTTACTATATGAGATTAGGAAAGCGAAAGTTCATTGCCACACATACACAAATATACCATCTATCTCCATCTTGAGCTAGTTATATCCAGTCCACTTCACTGCATCCTATCTTTTTCAGGTACATTCGAATTTTATCCTATCTGCAAATAGGTCTTCCCAATGATCTTTTCCCATTGGGTTTGCCAGTCAGTACTCTGAACACTGTTCTAGATTCTCCCATTCGTGCTGTATGTCCTGCCCATCGTAATTTATGAGGCTTGATTATTCTAATAATGTCTTGTGATGAGAACAGGGTATGAAACTAATCATTATTTAACCTCCTTAACTCCCCAGTAGCATCACCCGTTTTTGGATCAAATATCTTCCTAGGCTCCTTGTTTTCGAACACCCTAAATTGGTTTTTGCCATGTAAGGTGAGAGACAATGTTTCACACCCATTGAGAACAACAGGTAAAATTATTGTTTTGTATTTTATGAGTTTTACATTCCTTGACAGAAGACAATATATCAATAACTCACTGACCTAGTAATCTATTTGTTTAAAAATGAAATGGCCCAATGGCTAAATAATTTTATAATAATGGAAATTGATAAAATAAAGAAAAAGCAAAATAAACTACTAAGAGTAAATTTGATGAAGAAAGCCCACCTAGGGAAAGAGGAAAAATGTGGGAAGAATCCAATGCACAAAGGTGACATATTCTTCCCTTCTTCTCTCTTCTATAGTAGAAGTAGTCACACACACATTTTAACACAAATAGAGTAATATTTCGACATTGTTGCCTTTATCAAACACAAAGAGAGATGAGGGAATATACCAAACACAAACACTGGATTACTAAATTTTGAATTAAATAAAGAAACTGTTAGAAAAACACTGTGCCAACTGTTTTTGGGATTAAAGATAAATTTCTCAAAGCTTGGCTATGGCTAGTATTATATATATATATATATATATATATATATACACCTTTTTTTCATTATTAGTCCTCTTTAATATATATATACCTTTTTTTGAGTATTAGTCCTCTTTAATATATATATATTAAAGAGGACTAATACTCAAAAAAAGGTATATATATATTNCTGGTGGTAATCTTGATTTGGTAATCCATTGGTGGGCCAGTTCCCACTGTCTGAATTGAGAACTGTTTCACTATTTGGGAAGTGCTCTTAATATTTTGGTGATGTGGCAGGTTTGAAAGTGCTGGTTGTGGGTACCAGCACGGATAGGTACTAGCTTGTGGTTTGTGTCAAAATGGTGATTGTTCATT
Source organism: Timema bartmani (assembly GCA_902151455.1). Lineage (NCBI taxonomy): Eukaryota > Metazoa > Arthropoda > Insecta > Phasmatodea > Timematidae > Timema > Timema bartmani. The sequence goes on from CABFWB010002844.1 coordinate 77,406, forward strand.
TGCTGTCTCAGAGGCCTATATATTCTGCATCACATGATTTGCACTAGTTGATATATCAAGTTATTTATTTTGCACTTGTGATTTTGCCAGTGATTTTGTATTCCAATTTAGTAACTTTGCTATTGAAGGATGTAGCTGGTAGGTTGATTCCCCATGTGCTGCAACGAGTGCTGCCGCTAGGGTATGGACCTTTGGTAGTTGGTTTTTATCCTCGGATTCTCTTGGATCCAGGAAGTTTAGGACGGACTAGAATATTGTGGAGATTGGGTGGCCGTTTGAATGTGACTCTTGGGGATGAACTGAGGAGGTTTTGGGTCTGGGTGAAACTGGTTAGGAATTTGTAACCACTTTTAAGGATGGTGTTGTGTTGTGAGAGGGATGTCCTCAACCATTTTTTTTGGAGGGTCATAGTCATCTCTTGGAGAGTGCTCTGTAGAGTTGGTCGTCTATTAAAGGCTTGGGGTAACCTCTGCTTTGGAAAGCTGTGGAGTTGCTTACAATATTTTGTTAGATCATTGGGTTTTGAACATATCCGTTTGGCTCGGGTGGCAAGACTGAATAGTAGAGATCTTTTTGTGTATGAAGGATGCCTGCTATGCTAATGGAGGTATTGGTGATTGGTGGGTTTTATATGTACAGTGGCGCGACCTAGTAATATAATAATGATAATAATATCATAAATATGATCATATTAATCAACCTTTGTATTAGGGGCCTGTAGTGTTTTTTAATTTCTCTATCTAGTGGTACATTATTATTGCTCCTTTGAGGCTCTTGGTGTATGCATCTCAGTTAAATTAATTTGGTAATCGATTTTAATTAGATTTTGAGATAATTATTTTAATGTTTGCGCGAGTAGATATGGTGAGATCCTTCTTGCTGCTGAAGATCCGATGACAGTGACCCAAGTAGGCCTACCTGGGGTTATGATGATGAGCTTAAAGAACCACACATCTTTATATGTTGTTCACTTCAAACACACATAATTATTATGTCATAGAAAGATGGGTTATTAAAATAAGTGATACTGAACGGTAGTGACGAAAGTAATTGTGAGCACGTCCACCTTTTAGAGAAACACTTTGCGGACTAAGGAAAAATCCCGCGTAAAAGCACAAGAGAGAAAAACGTACCACCCTTACAAAAATAAATTAATGCAAAAGGGCGGTAGACAGAAAAATGTGATAATTATAATGAATTAATATAAGAAATATTTAATTAATAAACAATGATCAAATTTATATTAAAATAATACAATATAAAGATATAAAGACTAAACAGTAATAAATAATAGTATGGTTTGAAAAAATGTTTTCCCAAATAATAATTGAATGTAACATCACATAATTTGTTTAGTAGTATTTCACAATAGCTGTGCTATAAATATTCAGATAAGATAACTAATATACTTTAATTTATTTCTGAAGATACTCAAAAGATGTCTATTTTTTCATTTAGGTTGAATTAATTTATGCCAATTTGCTTTAATACTATCAGGAGAATAAATCATAATGCTTTCTTAAAATTAATGTTAAATGCATTTTAGACCAAATGAATTTAGTATAGATTAATTTAGAAAATATAATTATTTTATTAATAATAATACTAATATAACTTACATAGGGTTTAAATGTTCACCAAGACATTGGTTACTATTCAGTCTTATTGGGTTAGATGAGTTTTGTCAAAATTAACATTATGCAAATGAGTTCATTTAAATTTGGGTTAGATTATTTTTTGTAAGTTAATTTTAGCCTTAATATCCTTAGGACAGGTGCATTTTTAATGTTAAACATAGTTATTTAAATTAGAAACTAAGTTAGGCTAACAGCCTTCATGTCATAATACTTTTAGTAAAATAAAATTTATGCCAAATTACTTTTTGTGAAACTAATTTTCAGGCCACCATAATTTAGAACTAATTTTGAGCTGGTGGTACATTGTTAACTATTTACTACAAATAACTTTGCGCAAAATTACTATAGCCTTGTCGCTGTTCCGCATACGTTTCTTAGAATTAATTGACATTTGGGTAATAACTGGAGGTCAAGAACATTGTTTAAGAAATGCTTGCCTAAAGGGAAACGTCATGGTTAACTTCCAGGTCCACTGAATCGAGATCTGTCTGATCAGAAAATATATCCAAGGTGAGATGAATTTTATCCTTTTGCATTTATTTCTGGTCATTGATTTCATTGAAATTGTCAGCATCATTTGAAAGTTTCTTTTGTTTATTGTTGGAATAGTTTTCCAAGTAACTATTCTTATAATTATTTTAGTGAGCGGATTAGTCTGATAAAATTGGGCTCATCTAATGTTTACTGATTTTTGGAAATGGTAGGTTTTAAAGTGAGGGAAGCAAAAAAAAAAGAGATGGGAGGAGCGGATAACAGAAAGTGTTCAAGTGAGAAGATAGGAATGGAAGAAATTAAAGAAGGAAGAGTGGTGGTAGAATAGAGGAAGATGGAGGCATTTTACTAAGCTGACCCGGCCACAGGCTAAAAACAGTTGATGATGATGATGATGATGATGATGATGATATGAGGTTTTAAAGTGAAGAAAAATTAGATTAGTACTTTAGGGTGTCTCAATTATATTTCAATAAATAAAATTTGAAATGTGTTACTGCTTTTCAATTGCTTTTTTTGGTGTAATCTAAAAGATATCTTTTGTTTGTCATTTATTTAAAACAAATTTGACTGCCAGCTTATTAATATAAATCTTGGCCAGCCAATTACAATAACTTAGCAGATGTACACAAAATTCATCTATTTAAGTCAGGCTAAAACCGAATGTAGTTTTAATTGAAACATATATGAGGAAAAACTATGCTCTACAAACTTGTAAGATGCTTAAAGTATTAATATGACCCCAAACAATTTTCATTATTCTTGTATTTTTTCAGTATTTAATGAATAGATAAGGAAATAAAGAAAACAGGAGAGTGATAAATAAAAATCAAAACATACCATGATAGGAATAATATGAGTAATCTGTCCTGTCATTTCAAACACAATGACAGAAACTGAAATGGTATGAGTTACTGCTCCAGCGAAAGCACATGCTCCAACAGTTGCATAACCTCCTAGAAGAAAAATAATAATAAAAAAAAATTATGTGATTGCCAAACTCTATATATAATTTTGTCTATACATAAACGAGTTTGGGAACTAAAGTATTTTTAGTCTTATGGAAATCATAATTTTATGAGGACCTAAATTAAAATAAAAAATTACAATTTTTAGACTTGGGATCTTGTTAAGATGAAGAGATTACTTTTGCAATGAAAATAATGTCCCAAATCCATTCATGTCAATTTAAAATAAATTGAAGAAATATTCAATGAATGGAAAATCATCCAAGTCCACTGAGATTAAATGTTTTTCTTGCAAATATTTAATATCTGTTTTTAGTAATCTACTCTCCATTCACATTAGTATCACTTCTATCTGATTTACTGGAGTCAACTGTCAAGACAGACCTTCATTCAGCCTTAGACTGACTAGTCTTGCAGTTCAGATAGTTTAAAAACACTGAATGATCAGCTTGGGAGCACCCAGGTTGAGAATATGCATACTGGGTCAAGTTTTCAAATCTCTATGGAGCTATATTTTAAATCATCAGTCAAGATTAAAAGAAGAATACACATATAGTGATTATGACAAGGACCAAAGTGCTCCAAGAGAGGGCAAGATCGATAATCTAGAAAATATTTGTAAATTATAATACTGAGAAATATGTTCATACTAACATAGAACTGGAACTAACCTGGAATTATAGGATTAATTGAACCTCCGTAGCTTACTCCTATCGGAAACCAGAGATTCATAAGTTCACCCATGATCCGGCCTAAAGCTGCTCCAACTTTGAATACTGGTATGAAGCTCCCTGAAGGAACTGGAATGGTTGAGCCAATCACAGAGAATAGGAACTAGGAAAAAAAGGATTAAGTTAATCTGTGTTGAAAAATATTATTTAACAAAATATCAATTTTAAAAAGTTCAGTAATAGATTAAATCAGGGTTGGACTGGGCCCTATAAAAGGGCGCAGACCTTGGATTTTCAGAGGGCGTAAAATTATACTACGAACTCAAAAAGGTTTACCTTTTTATTGTAAAATAACTATGAGAGTGCTGGTAGAACCCATTAATATTGATTAATAATAACTATTATTGGTTATTGCAAGGACTTCAAAAATAAAATAATTTTCTTTTCATGTGACTCAAGGCATTGTTGAATATTCCGAATTGCATAGGTTATTTTTAATAAATACAGTATAAAGAAACATTCATGGGATAGGTGAATTTTATTTAACAAAACATCCAGCATTTAAGGAACAAATTGTATAAGATATTTTACTATATCCATGGCAAGGATCCTCGGACTTTTCGGATACAGCCTGTCTCAACAACATCCGTCCTAAGCAAACTGGCTTTGTCTCTGACAAAAGGAAGGGTAGATATCACACCCCCAATCACCTCAAATAAACCTGACTTGTATCAGCACCGAATACAAGTCTCTTCAAAGCAACACACCTTCACATTTCAAAATAGATTTTCATTTTCACGCCAAACTTTCAAAAATTTAAATTTCTAAATTATTAAATGAATTTAACTTTACACATCCAAATTATAAAAAGGGAAGGACGCAGTTATAAATCCCATTTAAAATATAATAATAGTTTGATGTTATTACTAGTCAAAATAAGTTCATTATAGAAATTAGAAATGGAAACGTGAGTGATAGAGAGAACGTTTTGATCAAAACTTATTCCAGGGAGGGTAATGTGTTACGATCTCAGTAACTTTTTGTGGATATGAACTTCAAGGCCCACGAAAGGCTCTCCTTATTAACAAAACTTAGTAACTAAACAATAGTTTTTGTTGTCTGTTAACTTAAATTTTCTTAATTCTTACCACAGTAATGAAAAATTACGCAGGATCCAAAAAATTACACAGGTTATAAAATGAACATCAAACTATATCGTTTAAATCGCGAAAACAACTAAACAGCTTATTTCCACCCCTCCAATTGCATCTACGCGACACGGCCAAACGGATCATTGAAGAGGTGTGCCTTCTNAAACTTATTCCAGGGAGGGTAATGTGTTACGATCTCAGTAACTTTTTGTGGATATGAACTTCAAGGCCCACGAAAGGCTCTCCTTATTAACAAAACTTAGTAACTAAACAATAGTTTTTGTTGTCTGTTAACTTAAATTTTCTTAATTCTTACCACAGTAATGAAAAATTACGCAGGATCCAAAAAATTACACAGGTTATAAAATGAACATCAAACTATATCGTTTAAATCGCGAAAACAACTAAACAGCTTATTTCCACCCCTCCAATTGCATCTACGCGACACGGCCAAACGGATCATTGAAGAGGTGTGCCTTCTATTCCGCTGTCCCCGGGCGCCAATCGCCCCTTGTTGCTGAACATCCCCACCCCCTAAATCTGTACTCACTTAAATTTAATTTCGCCTTCACGGTTCCACCTTGTCTTGATTATTCGAATCTTATTAAAAATTTAAATATCTTATTTTAATCATTGCAAATTATTTTTCGCCAAAAGGGAGGGGGATTCTGGGCCGAGAGTGCAAATTCGAGAAACTTTGAGGGCGCACCGGCCCGAGGGCCGATGGGCCGGTGGGCCAGTCCAAGCCTGGATTAAATTCATATGTTGATAATTTATTTTAAAATCAGTTAAAATGAAACAACATAGTTTATAAAGAAAGAGGACCAAATGAGTCGGCTAATAAAAGCTATTTTCATTGAACATTCCATTAAGTAATGTTTTTTGTTAGTTTTTACAAGCACCTAAAAATATAATAATTTAGAAAAAAAAATCATATAGAGATGTAATAAAACATTAAATTAGATACCTACTTAAAATAGTACACAAATGTGTGCTGCATTATTTCTTAACAAAACTACTGCCAACATACAGCCCCCTCACAAGAGTCTTGTATATACTCCAGTCTAATCTAAATCTAGTACCTATTAATTATTTGAAATTTGACATTTTAGTTTCATAGCTATATTGTTAAGTTAATAATACTCTTTTATTTTTTTAAATAATATATCTCCAATATAAACATTCCAGTAAGGCAGTAGCAATTCCTAATAGCATTTTGATTTAACCATTTGATCAAATGTATGAACTCATAACAGAATTTTTCACAAGACATTATTTAATTCGTGAAATAAATACGTGTATAATGCTAGTTAGTAAATTTGAAAACCTAACCAGAGCAACCTTCTCCCTCATTTTTAGACTCCTTCACCCCCCCACCCCCCAAAAATCTCGGTAACATAATATTCATTAATAAAAAAAATAATTATAGCACCATGTCTTACTACACATTTGGGTTATACACTTAAATACTAATTACGTTAATGGGTTAGGAAGGTTGAATTTAGAGGAAGTGAACTCACATTTGTGTGGAGGAAGAGTGGAACACCATTTAGGAAAAACCACCCTCATTTCACCCGACTGAGATTCGAACCTCGATCTCCCCATCCTCGGCAGTCTAGTTCAACATGAAACAAGCGCGTTAGCTAACAATGCCACCGAGGCGGGTAATATTCATCAATAGATACGCAATAAAAGTCTCACTGTCTGAGGTTCAAAGAGTTATTATCACACTATTATTTTCAAAAACACGATATTAATATAGTGACTAATCTAATGATTATATTTACATTAAATATTATGTTCAAACTATCCTGAACTTTTAAGTTCTAACAAAATATAGATCACAAAAAAGACTTATTAATTTAGAGACCCAATATTAAAAGTTATTAATTTAGAACTAGAAATTTTATATAGACAAAGTATTTAGAATTTTGCACAGATATTAATTTCGAGGGAAGGATTTAAATAAATTATTAGTAAGTTAGTTAAATAAAGAAAATAGATCTAAAGTAAATAAATTTATAAATATATAAACTTCTTAGTTGTCCGCCATTACATTATTTCATGTGTGTTTGGCACTGGTTAATATAAATATATTTATTTCCCTATCATTATGCTCGTATAGTGTAGATAGTTAAATTTTTCTAAAGCCAATTCTCTCACTGCATCATGAAATGATGCAATTGCAGGCCTGTCTTATGTAGTCTATTATGGTGGGATCGAAAGGATCTTGAGCTAAAGTCCATAATTTTACAGTTTTAAAACAAAACACTTCTTTGGACAAAAAATAAAGTGTTTTTCCAGTAGCTGTATTTAGTTTAATTTGTTATCTACATAATAATCTCAACTGCTCTTGAATATGTTTCATGGGCATCGCAGAATTTTACAAGGGCTTTTTCTTTTTATTTAAAATATTCCCAACAACCCGCCGCTATACTCGTGACAAAATGCAAGAACTGTTGAGATTATTTGTGTAGAAAATAAAACTAAAGGTTAACTCTGTCTACCCTGAAAGGTAGCAGTCTCTCCTTGACGGACTACACTACGGACCTATCCTATGAGACGTGCAACGCAAGCTTGCTTACCTTTCAGAGTAAACTAAGGGTAGCTACTGGTGCTGTATCTTATTTATTTTTGTCAAAAAAGTTTATGTTATAAAAACTGCAAAAAAATACTTAGCTTGACTTGTGTTCCCTTCTACCCCATGTTAAAGTTTGGAAACAAACTTTCAAAAATAGATTATCACTAACCCACCATTAAATAAAGGATACCACTACCTCATTAGACAAACATCTTACATAAGTCTGAAACAAAACCTACCATTGAATGAATTATTCCCTGAAAAATAAGTATGGGCCTACTTTGTGATTTATCATGTAAGACACACCATAGATATTAATAGTAGACAAAATTGTTAGATCTATTTTTGAAAAGTTTGGGGTTTGGAAAAATCAGTCATCAGAAAGATACCCTTAGCTCTATGATTATAATCACGATTTTTCCTTAAGGCATGATTATGTAATATCTAAATATCAAGTGTAAACTAACCTGCTTCGGTGGCCGCATGGTCTAAAGTGCTACTCTAGCAATATACTATACTAGACTGCAGATGATGGGGAGATCGAGGTTTGAATCCCGCTCAAAGGTACTGAGGTTGTGTTTTCTTAAATGTTCTCCCACTCTCTCTCTCTCTCTCTCCATGTAAATGTGCATACATTTCCTTTCTCATCCCTTACTATTAGCATGAGAGCATATAGCCCAAATAGGTAGCAAGATGCGGTGCTAGTAATAAATAAAAGTGTAAACTAAGTATATCGAATTGTTTCAACACCAAAGCCCTAGACAAAGACAAATATGCTCATAAGACCCATAATTTGAGTTCAAGGACACACAAAATATCAAGATCCACCACAATCTCAAGGTAAAAGAATGGTCACTTTTACAATAAGTTATACCTATTTTCTTTAAATGATGAAGTAAAAATAATAATTACTAACTAAGCTAAATTGTCCTTCATAATTTTAGGAGAAAAGATTTAAATAAATTTGTTACATATTATATCTAGATCCAAAAAGTATTTCTATGGTGCGTTTTGTCAAACATATTATAAATGATGTAAATTAATAAAAATCCACTTACATTAAAAACCATGAATCCAGTTAGACTAACAAACACATCTGTATTTCGTGTAACCCAATGTCGTACAATTTCCACTTCCTCAACACTTAAATCTTCTTTAGTCCAAGTAAAATTGGAGAATAGACCAACTACCTGAAAAAATATGAATTAATTTTTAATTAGTCTATAGTCCTCACAATAGTGAAGAATAGACCAACTGCCTGTAAAAATATTTATTAAATTTATGTTACTCCATCATATTTGATTAATTAAGCCAACAACATAAATTAACAATTACATAATTAGGTTAAATGAAAGTATATTTTAAATTACCAGTATCTTCACTAGAAATAAATTAATTTAATTATGTTGAAAGTAATAAATATCTAAAGTAGGCTTCTAAATATCCATGAAGTAGGCCTACTGACTGGTCTTGCAATGAGAACTATTTACGTGACATGGATTACCAGCAAGGGTGTAGAAAGCTCATTTTTATAGGGGGGTCTGGACCCCTGAACCTCCCGTTCCTTCAAAGTTTTCATAGTTAGCAAATCATGTTTTGAGTAAGTAGGTATGTTGAGAAAATGGGTGGGGGAAGGTAGTAAACCTACATACATAAGCTACAAATTCCACTTCTAACAGTTGTTCTGTTATTTAAGTTGCTCTTTTCTTAGGGTGATTCCTCAAGTAGGATCTTACAAGTGATAGCAAAAATGTTTGCCTCATTTTCATGGACCCCACTTACGCGACTCATTCTAAGAAACGTCCTTTGTTTTTCAATACCAAATGAAAGTATGAGAAAATAAGTACAGTACCGGCATTTGAAATGTTGACAGAACTAATTTTACAATCGGAAAATTCACAAAATGTATCTTGAAGGTGGATATTAAAATATTCATTAACTAATATTTGGTTGATGACATATACAATTAAAACTGTAGTAAGAGTAAAAAACTAAACATTAGGTTTTTATTTGTATTTGTGGAACCCCCTTTAAGGGGGCGTTCAACAAATTCCAGGGGGATCCAGTTAATCCAAAGATGGTCAATTTAATCCCAAGGGGGTCCAGTTAATCCGAAGGTGGTTCATTTAATCCCAGAAGGGGTTTGGATACACGGATCCCATCTTTCCACTCCCTTGATTACCAGCCTTCAATTGTTTCTTCTGGCAACACCTTTACAGACCCTAGTAATGGACAAGAAACCAATTCGTTCAAAACATTCCACTTTCAATATTTAAGGACGACTATGGCTTAGAATACTTTAGCAATGTACCGTTCAGTATTTTCTGCAAAAATATTAAAAACATTAAAAATAATAAAAATGGTAAAAATAATAAAAACGGTAAAAAATAATAAAAACTGTAAAAAAATACAAATACATACATACAAATACATACAGACAAATACATACAAATACATACACACAAATACATACAAATACATACATACAAATACATACACACAAATAAATACATACATACACATACATACAAATACATACACATATACTTACACACACATACCTGGAATCACTTTCACACCATTGTCCCTGTAATATCACTTCTCAAGCTCAACAAGTGAGTTTTGTATCTTTCCACCCTTCTGCCAGGTGTCTTTAGCCAAAGTTGAGTCATGGTTATTCATGTGCGCGAAAATTTGATTTGGCCTACATTTTAAGTAGGAGTAACTAAGAATGACTTTGTCTCACAGATATTTTAAATCGTTCTTGCTTGAGGCAATCTTTTAATGGCTCAATACGATTTTAGTGAATTCATTTTTTTAAATTTAAAAATAGACCATTTCCCCGGAGGCGGAAATCGTTTAATCCCTTTATTGAGTGACACAATTTCATAATGTGTATGTATCTAGACAAAAACCCCACTATTAATCTTTGATCTTAAAAAAATTATTTTCGTAATATGATTAATATTGATATATAGTTGGAAAAATGTAAATTGGACCTGGAAAACCTGGAAAAGCCAGGGAATTAAAAAAATTAGTTTGTCTGGACACCCTGTTAAGGTGCTGGATGATTTAACTTTTTCTTACTGCCCCCATGGTTAGTAGAAGTTCAAGTAGACGTAATTTTTTTTTTTTGTGTAGGAAGAAATAATATATATTTTTTTTCCATCTAAAAAGAAATTAATTGTATTTTATTGCTTTGGGATTTTTTTAAAAGTTATAGTAGTACATAGGCCTAAACATTTGGTATTTATTTTTCTAGCATTCCAGTAAACTATATGGCTATTAATTAGTCCTACTTGTGTCAAAATATACTCTTACACTTTACCCGTGATCAAGATACAAACTAGCTGCAGCTAAACTGAATGAGATATTCTACCAAAATGTCCTTAATTTAAAATACCCAAGGATGTAAATATTATAACTCAAATTGGAAGTTCTATCTAAGAACGCACTGTTTCGTTAATATGTTCATAAGCATCAGGGGTAGACTGGGCCGCCAGGACACCAGGAGATATCCCAGTGGGCCGGTTGGATTTTGGCTACAGTAACTACTTTAAATAATAATAAATACATTCAATTCAAAATTATTCTTTTTATTAAATTTTAATCAAAAGTTCCAGTCAATAAAACTAAGGGTTCAAAAATACATAATTTGTGAAGATATTCACTGGCATTAAATGTAAAAACATCCTGTTTGTTGTTTATAAATAATTTCTTAAGACAAACATAAAATCTTCTGTTTGTTGATCTACACAAGTAGCGAGAGGAGGATCATTTTATAAACATAAATATATCAATAAAGAAAGTTGTCTAAGCATTTAGAAGCATTTTTGCTCATGCGAGTAGAAAGCAGAAACTAATCATCGATAATGTATCTGAAATGGCCTCAGGGATTAAGTTAACTAATAATTAAGATATACATACTTAATTTCACCTCTTCAGATTACATTGATATAGAGCTACAATGGCAGATATTAGCTAAGGGCCATCATATTTGTTGTTTGGGGCAGCTTGGAATCTGACATTCCACCCCTGATAGCGGTGTTATTATTGAAATTAATAATTACTCTGAGCTATGTTTAAAAATGGTTGAAGAGCATTAAAGTTAACCCAGATCCAGCGCGCTTGACCCACAAGGCCAATGTCTGTTGTACAGAAACTATAATAAATGTATGTATAATATTTAGGCAATATCCCCAAGGAACCGTGTTGGAATATTTGTTGGGTAGTTTTGTAATTTATATACAATTAACGCTCACAAAGTCTCTAGAAAAAGAGATCAAAGGAAAGAAAATACTTGCATAACAAGCAGTTTTCAATAATTCCACCCTATCTCTCTCGCTAGGGTAATGCCACCTATGGTTGTTACCCTAGACACCTCTCACCTTAGAGTAGTGTCAGCCCCAGCTACACTCCCAGTACCTCCAATCCAACTACACACTCCAGTCAAGAATTCATACATCCTTTAACCACCACCATCAATATCATGCAAAGAAACGAAAGACTAACCGAGCGATAGCAAGATGTCGTCAATGTGGGGTCATAGACAACAAAGTCTTCTGAAATGAAACATTTCCGTGGACCCAAGGCTCTACCGCTACGGAACTTTTCTATTATTATTTTTTTATAAAATTGGTGGCACCCTACATAATGGGTCTTTGCACCTACATCACAGGTCATCGCAACTTCATCAGAGGCCTTCACACTTACATCACAGGTCTTCACACCTACAACTCAGGTCCTTGCACCTACAACTAACAAGACTGCTTGGATACATTTTAAGAAACCATCAAATCATGCTGTATTTATTACGATCTCTACACCCAAACCTGGAAAGAAGGATCCTGAAGATTGCAAGAAAGATTCAAATTCCAAAAAGTCGTGATACAGCTCAAGGCGAAACTATATGAAGACAGACCACATGCAGAAAATCCAGTGGAACATTTCCTCACTACCGAAACAGAAAAACAAGTTCTAGCAGTGATCGAATTTAGTCAGCCACCAATCGGATCAATCCTATTAACGAAGACTGTAATTTCTACAGATAAATTGGGCACTCATACCCTTGCGATACAAAGATACCTTAAAGTCAAGACAACAGCCAGACAAGTCAACCTCAAAGAAGAGGATCGTTGGAGGAATAAACTTAGGATTCCAAATTGCCACTATCTCCCAGCGCATCATTTTCACAAGGATAGTCCGAAAGAGAGAAAAGACCATAAGAGAGGAAAAAAGACAGCAACAACGCCCAATTATCAAGGATAACGAAACTCAGGGATGAACACAGGGCCTACCTCGTCTCTGACATCACCCACCTTATTAGGCGTACGACCCCCCAGCATGATACCAAGAATCTCGATAACCCCCTTGAACCAAACCATCTACACCGTACTAGATACTGGGGCGTCAACAATTCATACTCTGCATAATCTTGAACAAACATAATATGTTGATATTATCAAGGACACCATTGAGCCATTGAACAATAAGGTCCAATTAGCAAAAGAAGGAAAATATATCTCAGTCATTGGATGAGACACCCTACAACTTAATATGTGAAACCTAGTTACAAAAACCATCTTGCTTATTGCTCCAGACTTTTAAGAAGACTTCATCCTAGGAGGCCACCTCTGGTTCTATAAACAGAAACAGTTATTATAGACTATCGTTGGGAATGTGTTTTGTTCGGCTTCACAAAATGCACACACATCTATTGGATGGGGACCAAGAGGAAGATATCTATCACCCCGGACATACTTGTCACACGAATCAAACACACTTTCCTTGAAGGCCAACAGAAACATATAGAAGAAGTGTTTAGCAAACACCGCTAGGTGTTCACATCAAAAGAACTTTGAACCACTACAAACTGCACAGAGCACAAGATTTATCTTATGGAATCACCTTCTCATAACGAGTATAAATATTCCTCGAACCAAAGGAAGATTATTAAGGACCAAGTCCAAGAAATTATCAAAGACGACATCATAACGGTGGAAGTGCTTGTTTCTATATCACTCATCGTTAAAAAAAAACAGGGAGGAAACCTCGATTCTTTGTCGATTACATACAACTCAACACGGTAACAAAAGAAGAAAACTGTGCCAGAATATGGAACCCGCAACTCCTTAGAGAAATCGGTATGGCATTCATATTCAACACACTGGGCTTAAAAACAGGCTACCTGCAAATTCCCATGGAAGTAAAATCACGACCCTTCACGACCTTCGTGACCCCAGAGGAGGAAATGTTCCAATTCAAAGTCATGCCATATGGAGTGAAGGAAGCTCCTGGGACGTTTCAAAAGAAGGATGTATAAACACGTGCTAACCGGATACATAGGCCATTTTTGCTTTGCATATATGGATGATATCATTGTCTTCTCAGACAATTTTTTAAAACATCTGCAACACTTAGACCTCATTCTATAAATACTTCAAATGTGGAGTAGAAAAATACGAATTCATAAAAATCCCTCTCAGCTATTTGGGACACGTCTCTAAACCAGAAAGAAATGGTCCTCAACCTGAACGAATCGAGGACATTCAACACTATAATACCATTAAAAATAGAAGACAAGTCAAACAATTCATGGGAAGCAGCAATTGGTTAAGAAACTTTATCCCCCACTCCTCCGACACCTCCCAACCCCTCATAGCTCTCACAAAGAAACACAGAATATGTAAATAAAGCAGCGAAGACGAAAAAGCGTTCATAGATGTCAAGGCAGCAGTGGAAAACATATAACATCTGTCTCAGCCCAACCCACAATATGGGTTCACTCTAGAAACCGATACCAGCAAAATAGGAATTGGAGCAGTTCCATATCAGGAGATAGAAGGAGAGCGAAAGATCATCTCTTACGGCAGTACAAAGCTTTCCAACCTGATCAATGATACCACATCAATGCACATTAATGTTTATTGTTTAGATATAATTAGGGCCATCAAAAGATATCCAGACCGACCATTTCTCTTAAGAATGGATAACCGCTGTCTCACTTGGCTAGGAGCCATGGGAGATGGAAGAGCAAAACTGATTATATGGTTTCTCATTCCACAATAGTATCAACTCACCACTGTACACATTGGGAAAAGGGAAAGCATGTTGTATGATACACTATCTATAAAACCATAATGACCTGAACCCGACGAAGCCGAAACTTAAGTTTGAGCCAGCTAGTACCTCCGGCTATGGAACAAACCATATAAACCTAGGATCGATTACTACATATAACCAATTCAAAAATCTCCTAAGAAGATGATAACGGGCTTAACAGCAGGACCCCAATGCGATTTAAAACGTATAAACTTCAAAGGCTGAAAGAGGCTATTCCCGAAACATTAACTCGAACCAAGTTACTGCATCGGAAATGGCATCAATACGAAGCAGACACGCTATTCCATCGGGATATTGACAAAGTGTGGAAAATAATAATTCCTTCTAGTGTAAAACTCCGAGTAATCCAACATTACCACGACCACCCTCAAGCAGGACCCCCAGGAGGTAGAAACACACTACAAAATATAAAGAAAAACTTCGCCTGGAAAGGGATGAAAAGGTCACTCATCAATATGTGAGAGGATGTGACACCTCCACTCGTATGAAAAACACCAGGAGAATCATCCGTTCACCCATAGCTACCCACGTCCCTCACACTCCCCTGAACACAATAGCTGTACACCTTATTGGACCCCACCCTCATTCATCTCGGGGGAATAAATATATTTCCTAATAACAGACATGTTCTCTTGATGGGTAGAAGGGTTCTTGCTTTAGTGCAGCATTACTGATAAAAGCATTAGAACAAGAAGTATTTACTAATAGGGATATCCAGAAGCTATCTTGTCTGACAATGAACCTCTATTCTGCTCCAAGACTTGACTGGAGACTAGAGTTGAAGATCTATAAATTGGACCATGGCTGCGTACTTACCTTGGGAAAACCCTAACAAAAGAAGAAATCAATAAATAAAGGTGTTATTATGCATCCACTTGGATAACAAGGAACATAAATCTAGGGGGTCTTCCCGTCATCCTATTCAATTGTGCAACCAAAATAACGAAGCCATAGAATGTATTTCCAGTGTACTATTTCTCGTGAAATCTCTGACTAGACGTGGAGAACAGAAGAGTCGACAGATAGTTTCCCTCAATAAACAAGAAGACCTATCCAGCAAGAAGATTTCTCTTTTTATAAAGTCCTGTTCAAGCCAAAGAACAGCAACATAAATACCAAAAGAAATACCTGAACCGCAAACCTCCGTTTAAGACGCCTTGCAAGTTATCTCCTCACTCAAAAGTATTTATTTAGAACACATCCACTATCGAATGTTACATAATTAGTGCGTTCGGTATTATGTCCAAGATGGGAGTGTCTGTACTAGATCGACTACAACTGTGGGAATAAACTGTATTGGGTAACCAACATAAGGAATCCTCAACATAGACTAAAGGTACTGTACATCGAGATAACCTTCAAGTGATTCAGCAAAAACCTCCCTTTGTAATCCGGAACCTCACCAACCTGACTTAGTAAGATCCAGACATCTTCGCTTCTCCACCGTAGAGATGGTCGTTTAGGATGAGAATTGTCACGTCCTTCACCATGTCTTTACATAACTCCACGACCTTAGAGGCTACGCATATTGTACTGGTCCCTCCCTTTCCGACAGAGTCAGCGAGCAAGAAGAGGTTTACATATTCACTCATAGGTGCCATTTATCTATTATTTTCCAGAAATGTCTTTACACACAATACTTCTTCGTTTTATCCAAAGAGAGAGGATAGAATTCATCAAAGAACGAGCTAATTATTATCAACGATAATACTGACACCATGTAAAATCATTTATATGTATATTTAATATTTGTAACAATAATTATCATGTATGTATAGTACTAAGGCAATATCCCCAACTGACTGTGTTGGTATATCGATTGGGTATTTTTGGAATGCATGTAAAATTAAGCTCACTAGGTCTCTAGAAAGAAATATAAAATAAAAGTAAATTCACAACAAGCAATTACCCGCTTCATTGACCGCGTGGCCTAAGCGTCACTCTCGCAATAGATTAAACTTTCGATGACAGAGTGATTGGAGATTCGATTTTGCTCGGTTATACTGAGGGTGGTGTTTCAGAAATGGTTTTCCACTCTCCCTCCATGCAAATGAGTGTGCACTTTCTCTAAACTCATATTTCCTCATTCCCAGCACATGAGAGTAATTACTACACAGGCGTTTACTCCAAACGGGTATTAAAATGCGGTGCTAAAAACCACAAAAAAATCAGCAGTTTTAATTAATTCCACCCTCTCTCTCTCTCTCTCTCTAAGAGGTACGCGCCTTCCCAGACACCCCCCCTCCCATTTCTTCTCTCAAAGGGGATGCGCCTCCCTTGACCGTTCCCACTTTCCTTATATTCTTTCTATCACTGTGGTAGTACCACCTATGGCCGTTGCAATGGACACCCCTCACCTAATAGTGTCAGCCTCAGATAATCCTCCATTAATTTCAATCAGACATCCCTATATCTTTCCAACTGTTCACCCTAGTCAAAAATCCATACAACCTTTATCAACCACCATCCATATCATCCAGAGAAACTTAAGTCTAGCCGAGCGGTATCAATGGCATCCGCTACACAAAAAGATAATATGCACAGTCTGTTTATTAATGGTCAACCATTGATGGTCATTGATGGTCAAATGAGAGTGGTTTATTGAAGGTAAATCAGTAATTCACCAGTTATAGTCAGTCAGTTCTCTACCAGTATTGATTTAGGCATATGGCAGCGATCCATGTGAATGTTTTCAAGTGATGGTCCAGTACTGTGTCGTTGTTGTCCAAATGATGGCTACGTAATCGAGTTTAATAGTTGTCAGGACAGTGCTGGTTGATTAACACTGCTGGTAGTTCCTAACCAGTGCTAGACCAGTGTTGGTTCTGTAGCGATTGGCCAGATGAAGCTTTTCAAACACTCTGTTACATTGTAACATGTTACATCATACTACCCCCATGTTAAGCTTCACGCAAAGGTTTTCCTTAAGAGTCATACTACCCACTCCATATGAAACCTCTATATTAATAAACTTTCTATAATAGTAAGCTTCTCTATTGTAGTCCAATGTAGGTTCAGTCTATATCGAGAACAATATTAAACAATAATAAACTCCCCGCAATCACAAACTGTTCATGTACTTACCTTGTGTTT